>CM037151.1:36563259-36730759 GCA_020921065.1 Vaccinium darrowii
CACAACGGATGTACCGTGCGGTACAAATGATGAGCCGTGCGGCACTGTTCTTCGAATTAACGGTCAAATTTTCAAATGAGTGCCGTACGGCACTCAAAGTGTACCGTGCGGCACAGTAAGAGTGCCGTGCGGCACATCTGGCTGCAAAACAGTTTGAAACTTTGGCTTTTCGAAATGATTGATCAGAGACACATACAAGGTATGAAATGCATTCAAAATGAACTACTTTAAAGGGAGAAAGCAGTGTATTGAATATGGGATGTCCCTCCTCGTTGAATTGCTCCGTACGAGGCGATGTTTTCACCGTACGACGCGACCGGGAGGTGTGAAATGAAACTGGACTTGCTGTAATTTGGGCATACCAAGCATGGAAATGATACAAGGAATCACTCCACCCTTTGGTAACCCTCCCCTCAGGGTACCAAATTCAAGGAATTTGGCGAAACGGGTTTATACCTTCGGTTTCGAACTCTCGGATTGAGCGTCGAATTGAACTTCCGAATGCTGCTGGGACCTTCTCTGGACCTCACTTTCACTCTGGTATGGGGGTAAGGAGGATTGAATGCTTGAGCTTTGGCAAATTTGGAATGGCTTTAGAACCAAGAAACAGGGGATGAGTCTCTGCCTTAGGTTTGGCTTTGGCAGAGAGAACGATATTGGATTGATTATGGTGGATATTGCAGCTCAGAAGTTTCGGCGATGAAAAATGGCACTCAAGAATGGAGTTTCGTGACCGATTTTACACCGAAAATCTCTGGGATGGGGCTCTGGGTTTGGTTCTCTGTGTGTCCTCTCATTGGATTCAATCGGTTCATATAGAGGATGGGTAAGCCGTAGCACGCCGAAGCACGCCGTTCTTGATTCTTGCCCAGGGGGACAATGGTGTAGGGAATAGCTCCTTACTTTCGGCCACGACCATCCGGGCGGGGGGACCAACCTCGTCAACATTCTCTGCTGCTGGGAATTCGCAAAAAACTGGGAACCCGTAAACAGTACCGTACGGTACACAAACTGTGCCGTGCGGCACAACTTGTGTACCGTGCGGCACAACTGGCCGTCAAAATTCGTCAATCTGCTGTACGTGACTCTGGCTATCCCGTGCGTTGAGAGATGAGTACCGTGCGGTACTGTTGACTGAGTTGACTTGGAGAATTTCAATCCGAGAGTTCTTTCGGGTGTTTCCGTTCATCATTGGGGATTAAAATGTACGTGAACGCTCATTTTGGGGTGTCTACAGTTGCCCCTCTTTGACGAGACTTACAATCATTGTGTCGTCGGAAGTCGCGTCAAAGATAGAAGACACCCCTCGATGTGGACGTCCTCGTATGAAAACAAACAGCTAAACATGATGCGTGTGGTCGCGCTCGTGAGAGCTGCCTACGTACCCCGTTGTAGGGATCAGACTAGCGTAGTTCAGTTGAGGCTTTAGAATGCAAGAGACGATAGGAAGCATACCTTGATCGGTTTGTGGGAATTGTCATTCTGCTTTTCAACGAGGGAAAAACGAATGATGTGCTATTGGTGCTGAAAAACCGTTTTGTTAATGCCGGAGAGGACTTACGAAACCATTTGTTGCTGACACAAGAAACCATTTGATGCTGAGGATATGAAACCATTCGGTGGAAACCCGTCCGATGCTGATCGAAATTGTTGTTGTAGATACCGTTGAGGACTTATTAAACCATTTTGATGTCGAGATAACTGTAGCTAATGCCGTTGAGGACTTACGAAACCATTTGATGCCTTGAAATAATTGCTGCTGATGCCGTAGAGGACTTATGGAACCACCTGATGGGAACTAGTTGATGTTTATAAACCGTTGTTAAGGTTGTAGCGGGCTTTGCGAAACTTGTTGGTGCTTGAATACCGTTGTTAATGCCGTAGAGGACTTACGAAACCATTGGTGCTGAGGAAAAACTGTTGTTAATGCCGTTGAGGGCTTATGGAACCAGAGAATCGTCGTTAATGCCGTTAAGGACTTATAAAACCAGTTGATGCTTGATAGAACTTCTGTTAATGCCTGTTGAGGACTTATAGAACCACTTGAGTGCTTGAGAAAACCTTTGTTAACGCCGAAGAGGACTTACGAAACCATTTGAGTGTTGAGATATTGGTCGCTAATGCCATAGAGGACTTACAATAACCACCTGATGAAGACCATCGGATGCTCGAAATATTGGTCGCTAATGCCGTAGAGGACTTACAAGACCACCTGATGAAGACCATCGGATGCTCGAAATATTGGTCGCTAATGCCGTAGAGGACTTACAATAACCACCTGGTGTTGGGGATATAATTTGTCAATGCCGTCGAGGACTTATAAAACCCATCTGGCGCTGTTTGAGATTGTTGTTGTAGATGCCGTTGAGGACCTACGAAACCATTCGATGTTTTGAAATAATTGTTGCTGATGCCGTAGAGGACTTACGAAACAACTTTCGATACTGGTAGAAGTTGTGGGTAATGCCTTCGAGGACTTATAAATCCAATCGTTGCTTGAATACTTGTGATGGAACCAATGAGTGCTCACGCGAAGCCGACGTGGGGCAAAACCGAGGATTATCCTAAGTGAGATTGCTGGAAATCTTGGCTTATAAGTCCTTGGGAAGGTTGAATCTGGTGTAAAAACCATTAAGAACACAGATGTGTACCGTACGGCATCAAAACTGTGCCGCGCGGTGAAGTAGAAATGTCGTGCGGTAAAACTGGCAAGGGTGTGTGCCGTGCGATACTCCAAGGTGTGCCGCACGGTAGAGTGGGTGTACCGTACGGTACAAGTGGTTATTAAAACCACCCGAAACCGCTCTGTTTTCTCCCACTCCTTCAAACGCATTCAAAACATTTAGTCGGTTTATTTCAGAGCGTGGGAGTCCGAAAACCTCCTTCTCTCACTCCCCTTCTTCTTCGAATCTCTTCTTTTACTTTCCCCAAATTTCTTCAAGCTTTTCGGCACCATCACACCCAAAATCAGATTTTCTCTTCCGAGATATATCCTTTATGGCTGATCCTGGCGAACCACCGATTGATCCTAACATGTCCACCAATGTTTCGACGCCGCCGGCGTACCGGAAAGGGGGTACTGCGTCCGGCGAGTCTGGGAGCGACTCATCCATTGGTTTTCCAGTCGGTACTGATTCGGTTCAAGGGGCGTTGGTCGGGGCCGAAACGGTATTACCCACGCCGGCAATGGCTCCGACGGGGCTTGGTGGGGTTCATGCGGGTGAGGCCCCAACTTTGGCAGTGGTACAGGAGACCATGGGTGCCGGAAGTGCTGCGGTGGCGGAAAGGGGCGATACCAGTGGTGGTTTGGGTACCGCACGGCACTCCGAGAGTGCCGTGGGTGATGTTATGAGTGCTGTGACTGTGGGTTCGAGTGCCGCACGGCATGATGAGAGTGCCGCGGTTGGTGATCAGAGTGCCGGGGACTAGCCACAGGGGTCCGGAGGCTATGGAGATTGATCCCACAGGTACGGGTGCTTCTCCCTCGGATATTGCTATGAGTTTGAGTGGGGTAGATGTTGTTGTAGGGAGAGCCCGTGTTCAAGAGAGCGGGTCTCAGGCTGAGGGTATCCCGAGGGACGTTTCAGAGGCTACCTTTGCGACCGGTACACCAGTGGCCCAGGGGGGTTCGGGTGATAGAGATGTTGTGGTTGAGGATGTGACTGGAGGTAGTAGTACCGAGAGTGAGGAGGTGCCGTTAGTGAGGCGCATAGCTCCAGGTCCGGCCGTTGCTATTGGTACCGCTCGAGTGCCAGAGGAGAGTGCTGAGAGAGAGACAAAGCCTTCAGAGCCTCCGTTGTTTACACCTGCCGTTGGTTCTTCCCGTGGGTCTGGCCTGACTTTGGCGGACACTTTGGAGGGGGCGAGAGATGAGGATATAGCAGCGACCTTGCAGGAGTTTCCCAGATTTGAGAATGTCCTGGTTCAGGAGGGGATGGCGTCCATTGTCAGGGATGCTGAGCAGGAGGAGAGGGAGAGAGAGGCTGATGTAGCCACCGGGGAGGGGCGTATGACTATAGTCCGGGAGGTTGAGCTGTCTATGGACCACAGAGCTCCGTTTACACCGGCTACCTATGTGCCACGGGTGCACTTCTTTGTTCCTCAGGGGTGCGATACTTATACTCCTCTGCTGCCTACGTACCCAGATACGAGTGTGGTTCGAGACCGTTCGACCCATATTGCTTATAGGAATCCTTTGGTATGTATCCTCTGTTTATTCTTGCGCTTGTTTGCTTGTTTGTTTGTTTGCTTGCACATTCTTGCTGATAATACTGACTGAAATTATACCATGCCTTTGTTTAACAGACTCAGAGGTCCCTGGGTGGTTATGGAGGTACTGCGCGTTCTTTGGAATATTACCGCGCGTTGCCGTCACGAGTGAGGGCTTTGGTCGATGCCTCTGGGTTCACCACTTTTATCCGGCTTCTGACAGTGACTAGGACGGATCGCAAGCTGATACGAGCCCTGGTGGAGAGGTGGTGGGATACTACCAACACCTTCCACTTCAGATTCGGGGAGATGACGATTACTCCCCTTGACTTTGCTGCGATTACCGGTCTGAGAGTTGGAGGTGAGCCCATCCCGTTTGACTCAGAGCTGTACTTGGACCCTGCTGCCGTTGAGCACTACCTAGGGAGGAGGCTTGGAGGTATTGAGTCGGGGGTGAGGTATACTGTCTTGGTGGGTTTCTGGGACCACGAGCCAGGGTCAGAGGAGGAGGCTAGGCAGATGGCGAGAGCCTACTTGTTGTACCTCTTTGGTGCCTCCCTATTTCCGAACAGGCAGGGCGTGGTGCACTTGGGTTGGTTGCCTGCACTGGAGGATCTGGAGACTGCTGGGAGGTTTGACTGGGGCGGCGCCGGTCTATGTACTGTGTACTGCTTCCTTGGTTGCGTGTGCCGTGGTGTGGGCACAAGCCTTGGTGGTTACTGGAGGGTGCTAGAGGTAAAACTTTGCTTGTATTCCTCTTTCAATAACCATGATAATGCTTTTATCCATGTTTTTTGACTTGACGGCTTTCTGAACATGCAGGTGTGGGCTTATGAGGTGCTGGGTGTATTTGCCCCGGCCAATTCGCATAGCAACGAGGATGTGCTCCCACGCGCTGAGAAGTGGGGGTCAGAGTATACAGGAGGCGGTGATCATAAGGGAGATTTGAGGACTTTTCGGCTTTTTCTTGATTCTACCACAGGGGATAGGGTAAGCCTTTTCTATGATTCCAAATATTCATGCTTCCTTGCCTTCCTTTATCCTTGAAACTGACAAACCTTTCTCTCTTATAGGTGAGGTGGAACGTTTGGCATAGGATGCGCAGGGATTACTTGGTTAGGAGCAGGGAGCTGACACGGAGCCGAGTGCTGTTGGAGTGCCCTTACGGCTGGCGATGGTACTTGGGCGATAGGGTTTCTCGTCAGTCCCTCGGGATTGACCATTTCAGAGTGCCTTCGCCGTTGCCTCCATTCGTTCAGAGGACTGAGGAGTACACCCGAGCTGAGATAGAGAGATACACGGTGCCGACAGAGGTGATCTTCAGTCCTTCGATAGATTATGAGGGTTACTTGAGCTCGCACTTGGCATATGACCTGGATATGGAGAACCGTTTGAGGGCCGGTCCTGCTTTACCTGAGTTGAGGAGAGAGATTGAGGTGGTGACCGTTGACGGCGCACTTGGAGTGGTGACGGTGCCTCACATTACTCCTACAGTTACTCTTGCCACGACAGAGGTGACTCTTGATTATTATGCTCGCTTCAATTACTTGTTTATACCAGTATCTCATGTATTGCTGATGCCTCTTTTGAATTTCAGATTCCTGTTGAGTGGGCGGCGGCGTCGTACCAGCTGGCGCAGGACTTGCAGGCCATGGTCCGTCAGTTCGTGATGGGCATGGCTCCAGAGGTGCGCCCGCGGGCTGAGCCAGGAGTTGTACTTGGTCGTGGTCAGAGAGCCACTAGAGGGAGGGCGCCGGCCCGTGGTGTTGGAGAGGCTAGCAGAGGTAGAGAGAGCAGCCGAGGCACTCGTAGGAGGAGGGAGAGCGTTAGCAGTGAGAGAGGAGCTAGCCGAGGGGCCACCCCTAGTGCCGGGGCTGCTGAGGTATACATTGGACTTGTCTTTCCTTTCTGTTTGATCATGCATGCCTTTCATTGTATTCTGACAAATTTTGTTGCTTGTGTAGGGAGCGTCAGGCTCCGGGAGTGCCAGGCGTTCCACGCCTCGAGTTACTTCGGTGACTCCGCCTTCAGGCCGAGTGCTCCGTTCTTCTGAGAGATGGAGAGAGAGTGTACAGCAGAGGGAGGAGCCTGCGGAGAGCAGTAGTACTGATGACGACCATGCTACGCCAGAGGAGCATAGACCTCAGGGGTCTGTGCCTCCGAAGCGTCCTCGTACCTGAGACAGTAGTTAGTGATAGCATTCTACTAGGTGGGGCCTGCGTGCCTTGTTTTGGTTTGGGCACTTGTTTAGCCCTCTGTATAGATGGCCTGCGAGCCGTAGTAGTTGATGATGCATTGGGCCTCTTTGCCCCTGGATATGGTTACACTTATCATGTGGATATTTTGATCTTGGTTTTATAAAAATTTGCATTTTAGTCATGTTGTCATTCATATTGGCAATGAATCCGGAAAATCAAAGTTTGCATGTGAGTACTTAACTTAAAGCAACTGAATTCGAGACCAACAAACTTGTATATGGAAAGCTTGATTTGCATTTATGGTTGTGACTCATAGGACTCAATGAAATGGAACTAAGCTTTTGAACTCATATGTGCAATGTATGGACTAATGACAAGAGAATGCCGCTTGTTGCGCACATATGTCGGTATTGCCGTTGACAACGAATGGAATGACTCATGGGTACATGTTACACATGAATTGACCACGCTCGTGGGGTGGTATTATCATGAAGTATAGCTCGCCGATACTTCCATCCCTTGGTATTCAAGTCTTCGAGACTTTTGATCACTGATTTTTGGTTGAGGTTGCCAACCGACCCTTCCAATAGGTCGTAGGTGCGTGTCATGGCTTGCATGCATAAGCTTTGTGCTAAAGAGAAGCATGGAATGAGCCCCAGATGCTCAATACTGAGTTTTGCTGGAATCTGGCCAACTGTGCCGTGCGGCACCAAAACTATGCCGTGCGGCACTATTAGTGTGCCGTATGGTACACGCCTGATAGTGCCAAAAAATCTGCCACTTGCAGCAGATTTCTGGTCCTTCCTTTTGGCTTTTCATCACTTCAACGCACGTCCTAGGGACTTGAAGAGTCATTGTGAGGCACCTTTTGAGGAGACTTACCATTTTTAGCATGATTCCTTGCGGTCTTCAAGTTGGCACGTTTTTCAAGGTGACCTTTCTTTGGAACTTGAAACTTCGTATTGTTCCTCATGCATGGTGGCTATAAAAAGCTGTTCATTCCCTCCCTTATTTGCATTCCAAATTTATAAACTCTTTCCTTGTTAACCCCCCCTTTTACCATGGTGGTGAGTTTTTCGGCCTTGATGCGCCCCTGGCTCGATGATCTCGATGGCTTGGACTGGCTGCACTTTCGGGGTCATAGGCTGACTTCCCTTCGTTATATTCGAGACGTGTCCATACGTCCGGAGTTGCTGCGAGCTGCAACACAATTCTGGGACCCTGAGGTGCATGTCTTCCGCTTTGGTCTCCATGAGTTATGCCCCACTGTGGAAGAATTCTTTGCATACCTTGGAGGTTTTGATTTGGCGGAGCCCATCGTTCCTCTCTACGGAGTTGGTTTTGCCCCAGTGTTGTCTTCCAAGCTAGAGATAAGTAACAATGCGGCTAAGTCCTTGATTCGTGGAGGTTTTCTGAACATCCCATGCCTGATTGAAGGATTCCGCTCCAACAACTTTGCTCTATGCTTGTGTTTACTGGCTGCATTCTTGTTCGTGCAATCTGATGGTCAAGCAAGCTCTTCCCTGGTTGGTGTGGCTATGCAAATTGAGGAGCGTAAGGATGTAGCTCCCATGGTCCTGGCTGAAACTTTGATGGGTCTGGATGGGGTTCATGCCGGTAGGACCGACGTCTTCGAAGGTAGTCCTGCTGCTCCTACAGGTAGGCTTCTCACTCAGCTCTCCTTTTTCTGGCTTTTCACTCGTTCTCATTTTACCTCAGCGCTCAGTTCAAAGCTGTCTAAGGCTTCTTACTTGTTTTCTCTCTTTCACACAGCTGTGGTTATGCGACAAGGCTAATCTGTTGGAGCCTGTGCCAAGAAACCGGGTTCATGAAACTCAAGGGTTCGTTATCAGGAATTTCAGGGAGGTTTTTGATCGTGTGGGAGGTTGGATTCGGGTTCTTTCCCAGCTCACAGAGGAGGTGATCTCTTGGCGTTTGACTTGGATTGACCTTCCTGACATGGCTATTAGCAACATGGGGCGTCAGCGAGTGATTCTGGCAGGTTTGACCCGATGGACCTTCTATATTCCAAACCGCATCCTCCGTCAACTTGGAGCTCGTCAAGTACCGCCGCCTGCGGGTCCTGAGGATTTCGTCCTACCGAATTTCAATGTCGCTACCTTCAGGGCTTACCAGAGCAATTGGAGGGAGCGCACGACCATTCCAAGAGACCTATATCCCAGTGTTCTTCTTCCGGCACGCTATAAGAGATGGTTGACAAGACATATTGAAGCGAGAGACAATGGAAACTAAGACAGACTTTAGACTCGATCTTAATGTGCCTGAAATAAGTTGTGCACCCAGTGCTATGGATGTTTTTATTTCTTTTGTTTGAAAGTTTCATGCTCAGCCATGTAATCGAAGAAGCTTTGTTTGAATAAAACTTTGAGTTTTGAGAATTTTCCGCTCTTGATTCTTACTGGTTCTGCCTGCGAAAATGTGTATGAGAACTTGGAATCAACTTGAAAGATTGTGACCGAACCTCAGGATGAGGCTGCCTACGTATCCCTTGTAGAAAGGAATCAGGTCATGACGTAGTTCAGGACTACAATTGTTTGGTTAGGATTCGCTCGGGTATTTACACTTTCCTTTTGCGCTCTGAATTTTGCCTAGTACCGCCCTTTCAGGTTTTCGGTCTAGCGAGCTCTTGATTGTTTTTAGCCTTATCTTTTGCCTAAGCCGCCCTTTCAGGTTTTCGACCTAGCAGGCTTTTGCTCTAATTTTTGCCTGGAACTGCCCGCCCTTGCGGTTTTCAGTCCAGCGAGCTTCTCTCAGGGGTAATATCTCTTGAGTTGATCCAAGTTGACCAAAGTAGAAAACTCGTTGCCGTCAAGATCGATGAGTTGTGTTGCACCTCCGGACAAGATCTTCTTGATAATGTAGGGCCCGACCCATTTTGGTCGAAATTTCCCGCGTGGATCGAACACTGGAGCTCGAATCTCCTTCAAAACCATGTCGCCTTCCTGTAAATCTCTGGATTTCACCTTCTTGTTAAAAGCACGGGCTATTCGACGCTGATATCCCTGAACATGATACAAGGCTTTAAGTCGCCTTTCATCGAATAGCATGAGCTCTTCAAACCTTGCGTTTTGCCATTCTGCTTCATCAATTCTTGACTCCGCCATGATCCTTAAAGACGGGATTTCGAGTTCGATGGGAAGAACAGCCTCCATGCCGTAAACCAAAGAGTAGGGTGTTGCCCCTGTTGGAGTTCGAATGGACGTCCGGTACCCCCACAATGCCAAAGGTAGTTGTTCGTGCCAATCTCGCGCAGACTCGATGGTCCTCTCTAGTATAGACTTGATGGTTTTGTTGGCCGCTTTCCACAGCTCCATTGGTTTGCAGGTCGATAAACAGTTGACTTATGAACCTGAATCCCGAATTCTTCAAGAGTTTCTGCCGCTCTCCCCTTGAAATGAACCCCGTTATCTGATACGAAAGCCTGAGGGACCCCGTATCTATAGATGACATTCTGCTTGATGAAATGAGCAACCTGGACCGCAAGTGAGGGTCGTGTAGGAAGCAGCCTCAACCCACTTGGTAAAGTAGTCAATTGCAACTAAGATGAACTTGTTCCCGTTTGACGCTTGCTGGCGTGATCTTGCCGATAACATCTATGCCCCAGGCGGAAAAAAGGCCAAGGCGAGGTCATGGGATGCAATTCTGATGGCGGGACGTGCATGAGATTGGCGTGAATCTGACACTTGTGACATCGTCTCACATATTCGACACATTGAGTCTCCATAGTTGACCAATAATAACCTTGTCTTAAGACTTTCTTGGCAAGCATCATGCCATTCATATGAGGGCCGCAAACTCCTTTATGGATCTCTTCCATAATCCGGCTGGCTTCTTCTCCGTGTACACACAGTTTGTGCGTCCCACAATAAGATCTCCAATATAGCTGTTCGCCACAAATGATGTACTGAGATGCCAATCTCCGAAGAGCTATTTGGTCTTTCTTGTTTGCTCCTGCTGGATACTCGCCTCTTTCGATGAAGTTCCAAATGTCGTGAAACCACGGCAAGCCGTCGTTCGGCTCGTCAATGACCATGACGTACTCATAAACAGGCTTGTCTCGTTGTTCAATTATAACTGGCCGGAGTCTGACTCCGTTTGGTATTTCCACCATGGAGGCTAGTGTTGCAAGGGCATCGGCGAACCGATTCTTCAACCTCGGCACATGCGTGAAGGTGACCATCTGAAATCGCGGGATCAAATCATCTAGGTCTTGATGATAGGGTTTCAACTTATCTTCCTTGACCTTCCATTCACCGTTTGCTTGTGACACCACCAAGTTCGAGTCCCCGACGACTTCTAGTCTTTTGACTCCAATTTCTAAGGCAGCTTCCATCCCTACAATGCAGGCTTCATACTCTGACTGGTTGTTGGTGACCTCGAAGTTTAACTTGAAAGCTAGGGGGATATGTGATCCTTCCGGGGAAATTAATAGTACTCCGATTCCAAATCCTTTCTGATTGGCTGCTCCATCAAAATACAACGTCCAGACATCGTTGGTGGTTGTCATCACATTCTCATCTGGGAATTCAAATTCCACATCTTCTGGGCCTTTTACCGGGTAATTGGCAAGAAATTCGGCGACAGCCCTTCCTTTTACTGACTTTCTGGTAACATACTTGATGTCGAATTCTGCTAGCAAAAGCAACCACCGTGCTAACTTGCCTGTAAGCGCGGGTTTCTCAAACAGATATTTGAGAGGGTCCATTCGAGAAATCAGCACTACAGAGTAAGCCAACATATAGTGTCTCAACTTCTTGGAAGCCCAGACCAAAGCCCAACAAGTCTTCTCCAGGGAAGTGTATCGTTCTTCGCATCCAACCATCTTCTTGCTAATGTAGTACACGGCTTTTTCAGATCCGTCTTCTCCTTCTTGTGCTAACATGCATCCTATAGCTGATGAGGTCACCGACAGATATAGAATTAAAGGTTGCCCCGGTACTGGAGGCATTAGTACTGGAGGATTCTGCAAGTATTTCTTGACTGCTTCAAAGGCTTTCTGGCACCTGTCGTCCCACTTGAATGTCACGTCTTTCTTGAGAAGGTGAAACATCGGCTTCGCAAGTTGTGGTTAACTTGGCGATGAATCTGCTGATGAACTGAATTTTGCCGAGGGAACTTCGTACTTCTTTCTCCGTCTGCGGTGGTTCCATTTCAAGGATGGCCTTGATTTTGGATGGATCCACTTCAATTCCTCGGGTTGTGATCATGAAACCCAACATCTTTCCTGCTGTAACTCCGAACGTGCATTTCTCGGGATTGAGACGCAATCTGTACTTGCGAATTCTTTCAAAGAACTTCCTCAGGGCGTGCAGGTGCCCTTCTCTTTCCTTGGATTTGACGATCATGTCGTCCACATATACCTCGACCTCTTTGTGAATCATATCATGCAATAGAGTTGTAGCAGCCCTCTGGTAAGTAGATCCGGCATTCTTTAACCCAAATGGCATAACCTTGTAACAGTAGGTGCCCCACTCCGTGGTGAAAGTTGTCTTCTCTCGGTCCTCAGGGGCCATGAGAATCTGATTGTAGCCTGAAAAACCATCCATGAACGATAGCAATGCGTGCCCCGCAGTGTTGTCCACGAGTACATCTATATGCGGCAGCGGGAAGTCGTCCTTAGGGCTGGCTTTGTTTAAATCTCTGAAGTCCACACAGACTCTGATCTTCCCGTTCTTTTTGGGAACAGGTACAATGTTGGCGACCCACTGAGGGTACTCCGTGACCATCAAGAACCCTGCGTCTAACTGCTTCTGAACTTCCTTCTTGATTTCCAATACCCAGTCTGGTCTCATCTTCCTCAACTTCTGCTTGACAGGTTTTAGCATCTGGATACAGCGGGATTCGATGCTCCACAATTTCTGGATCAATTTCGGGCATGTCCGCGTGAGACCATGCAAAAACATCTTGAAATTCTTTCAGAAGATCCGAGTGAGCTTTAAATTCCTCTGGAGATAGCCCAGAACCAATTTGAACCATTCGCGGATTACTCTCTCCTCTCAGATTTATTGAAATTACTTCTTCTTTTAGAGGCTGAGCATGCCTTTCATTTTCTCGTTCGATTAGGGATCGGAGTTCTTTTGGAATTTCTTCCTCGAACTCAATCCCACCATCGTCCGGGTTAACACAATTTATTTCAGACACAGCAAGATAAGCAAAGTCAACTTCATTCATTGCAAAAGAGGTGGCCCCAGGGGCGTGATACATGAGAGTGGACTCAAATTCAAAAGAAAAGTGATAATGCGGAGGACTGACAGACACATGCATTGACTCGGAAGTGGTCTCGAACTCAGTGCTAAATTCAGACTCAATGCTAGATTCCGACTTAGACTCAAATTCAGTGCCAATGTAAACAATTTTAGGTAGAAAAGTGCAGTTTTTATAAATTCCGTTGGCATCCACAATGAGTGAGGTCACATCTCCAAGGGCTTCTTGGCTTAGCATCATCAGCTCCATGTCTCCAACAGGTTCCAAACCAATTGTTATGGCAGCAGACCCGTCCTCGACCGTACCTGTCAGACTTTCATCCTCAAACAACGATATCAGATTCCCTGAGTCAAAAACTTCAATCCAGTCAGATTTGCATTGCTCGACCAATTCTTCTAGCTTTGCCGATTCATCATCACTGTCCCATGAGTTGTTGGCGAAGATTTCGAACCCTGGCAGCTTGGTTTTCTTCTCCACCTCCCAAAATGGTTCCGGCTCTCCTTGGTAGATAGCCTCCATTCCTTTGATAAAACGAATGGGACCTTTCTTCGGTTGAACGCGAGTTCGGGCTTTCCATCCGCTTCCTTTCTTATCTCCACCGGGTTGATACCCAAGGCCGAAGTGGTTACTGTTTACAGGGAAATCCGGGAATTCAGCCATTCCTTGATTGTTGCGGCCTAATCCCAGACCGGGCATGTAAGCCATTTTTCTCATCATTTCAATAGCCGTTGAGCTGATCGAGAAGTCTTCATCCATCTTGATAGTGAGAACTGCCCCAGCGGTATCAAAAGAGAAACCTCCAAGGGTGACGTCTTCTTCCCCATGCGTAATCTCGAGCAGAGGGGCGTTGTCGGAAACATGAGGACGAATCCCCGATTCCCCATAAATAGTTAGAGTTCCTGCGGCTAAACCCAGTTGAACTTTCTGATGCAGTGAAGATGGTACTGCCATGATGTCTGGGTGGTGAAGCCACGGTCTACCCAGCAGCAGGTTGAAAGACGAAGGAATGTCAAGTACGTGGAACTCGACTTTAGACTTAAAATCTTCGACTGACATTTCCAGTTGGACAACTCCAACTACATCCCTGCGTGTATTATCATAGGCGCGCACTCCGAGGCTCGATGGTTGGAAATCCTTAGTCGTGAACCCCAGACAGTAGGCTGTGCGCAGTGGACAGACATTTAAAGCAGATCCATTATCTAGGAGGATAACAGGGACCCATTTCCCTGTACACTTCATGGTGATGTGTAATGGCTTGTTGTGGCCGGCTCCTTCTGGCGGCAGATCTTTCTCGGTGAATGTTACGACATGTCTTGCCTTGTTTGGCGCAAGCAAGGCCACGAGAGCTTCGGGGGGAGTGTCGGGTGGCACCTCCATGTTTGACAGAGTTTTGGTCAATTTCTGACGGTGTTCCCTGGATGAGGAAAGCAGCCCCCAGATGGATATAGATGCTGGAGTTCTTTCAAGTTGCTTCCGGACGGGGTTTTCCACTGGCACGGGATTCCTCTGCGGTGGTTGAAGGATAACTTCTGGTGTCTGAGTGACGCCTTCTGGGTTACTTGGAATTGAATCATGTTGGACGGGATCGTCCCAGACAAATGCCCCAGCTTGAGCGTGGTTAGAGGCGTGGCCTCCCTACAGGTTGGCAGGTTGATAGATTCGTCCGCTTCGTGTTACTCGGTTGACCGATGGTGGCTCTTCATCCCAAAAGTCTGAAAATTCATTGGCCTTTCACTTCCCAGCCTTGATGGATTCCAGCTTCCGCTGAGTATCAAATACTCGGTCCAAAAACCTGCGACATTGCTTTCGGCTTTCTGCTTCTCGATTTTAATATCTCCCATCTTCTTTTCCAGATTTTCCACTGCTCGATCATGCCAAAATGAATCGTCCAGCATGGTTTTGTTGACAGTCCACATTTCACCGTTATCAAACTGGATATCGATCACGTCTTCTTCACTCCAAAATGAATCCGCGGAATCCTCCGTTAGAGCGGAAACATTTGACTGAGGATGAAATGGCACGGATGGCCGAGACAAAGATTCATTGATAATGTAAGCTTGAGGAAACCACTCATGATCCCCAAAGATGGTTTCTATGGCAGAATGTGCTTCAATCCCAAGAAGTGGAGGTGGCAGCGAATTATCTGGAAGATTGCCGCTAGGGACCCAATGATAAACCTCTCTGAGTGTCCGGTTCCATATGTCTCCTGGGTTCTTCAAACAGAGTAGGGAGTGAAACTGCATCAAGTGGATCAGCACAAATTGCCTCCCACCTTTCCCGCCAATCTTCTTGTTCATTTGGCTCCACGTACGCGAGAGTATGTACCATGCCGGCGATGCATACAACTTTGTCAATCCTACAGATGTTGGAATCTGTTGGTATAGAGACAACTGGTTTGTTATAAGAGTCGGGGATGATGAACCGGCTTGGGTCCCACTCCTGGCGAAACTCTTCCCAATCTCGATCATTCATAGCCCATTCTTCGCTTTCCGTGATATCCGCCCATCTTGGTTTTGACCCTGATTTGATGCTTGTGAGGGAGCAAACTTCCGAATCTTCCGATACGGGAACAACTGGCTTAGGCTCAGTGACCGGTATGATGTAGAGGTTCGGGTTTAATTTAGTGGAGCTTGGGTTATTTGGAGTGGAGTTGAAGGAGATTTGGTTGATTCGGGCATTGGGTTGGTGTTCCGGCATGGGGTTAGAAACGGTGTTTGGCTTTTTATGAGGGAGTGGAATTGTTCCATCTTCAATGAGATCTTGGATCTTGTGTTTAAGACGGATACAATTGTTGGTGTGATGGCCGGACATTTGGTGGTAGGAACAGAAGGCGTTCGGGTTATGGTTTGGAGGAAGCACTTTGGGTGGCTCGCGAGGTTCCAATGGTTTGATGACGTCCTTTTCAAGGAGCTTTTGGTAAACGGTTGTCAAGGGAAAAGGGAATTGGTAGAAATTTCTTGCTTGCCGGGTTGGCTGGGCTGTTATCTGGTTAATAGGCTCGGTTTTGGTTGGTTTGGGGTTTGAGGAGCTGGTCTGGGCATGATTGTACTGGTTGGTTCCAAACAGGGTATTGTTGTTGCCAGAGTAAACTCGCCTGAGTTTGACAGATTCTCCTTTCTCAAATATGCCAGTTCTGAGTGCATCTTCCACTGCGAGGCCAGCCTCGTAGAAAGTTTTAAAGTCAGCGGTGGTTTGGAAAACCACCAAGTGCTTTGCAAAGTCGGGTGCCAAGTTCTTCGTGATAATTCTCATCTACTCTTTCTCCGAGGGTCGATCCATCATCTGAGATGCTTTCCCTCTCCACCTTCTGATAAAGTCCGCAAAGGACTCATTGGCTCCCATTCTGGTTGCATCCAATTCTCGGATAGTCATCTCAAGCTGAACATTGTAGTTGTACTGGGCCATGAAAGCCGCCCCAATATCCTCCCAACTTCCTTTCTTTGAAATGTCAAGATTTAAGAACCATCGCAGTGCTGGCCCTGTCAATGTTTGCTGAAACATTTGACCCATAGCATTATTTTCAATGTTGTACATGGACAGAGTGCCCACGTATGCTTGTAGATGAGCTCTCGGGTCTCCGCCCCCATCAAATTTCTCCCAGGTTATGGGCTTGAATCCCTCTGGGAGTTTGGCACCGGGAAATAGACACAACTTGTCCATGTCAACACCCGTGGCAGCTATCTTCTCTTGTTTCTGAACAGATTCCTCGAGTTTGGCGACTTTTGCCATCACTGCCTCCAAATTCGGATGCTCTTGTGGAGGGGGTTGCGCCTCTGGTGGCTTGTTCTGAAAAGTTAAACCTTGTATTAGGAGTAATATTTCAGCCATTTGATTATCACTGCGTTCCCGCTGTTCTTCCAAGGCTAGCCTGAGAGCCTCGATTTCACTTTTGCCTGCCATATCTGTAGGGTCTGCCGAATCTAACTGGACTGCTTTTGACTCAGTTCGAATTAATCGTTGTTCGGGAGTTCTGGTCCAACTAGGTACAGTACTCTTCTTGCCCTTACCAATGATTGAAACTGATAGCGGAAAAATGAACTTAGTGACTGGTGGCAAAGAAATGCTATGTGCAGGAATTTATGTACAAATGAAAGAATGATGCATGATGTGCAATGCAACCACAGTTTTGGAAAGAATTGCCCCAATTTTCAGTGCTTTGTTCAATATATCTGAATTTTTGATTTTCTTGCAAAATGAAGGCCGAACCTTTAGGGGTTGCCTACGTATCCCCATTTCGGAGGAATCAGGCCATGACGTAGTTCGGGACTACGATTGGCTCTTTATCATAGGAAAAGCACTAACTCCATAAAGCAAAGTACAGACTGACTCAATAAAGCAAAGTACAAACTTGATAAGCAAAATACAAACTCGATAAACAAAATACAGACTCGATAAACAAAATACAGACTCGATAAGCAAAATACAGACTCGATAAGCAAAATACAGACTTGGCATTCTCCAAAAAGGGCCCCGTTGGCTTGATCTGCTGACCACTGGCTGGCTGCTGATTCTTAGTCCGACTCAGTTGTTGGACTTGTTCGGGGAGCATTCCGGACTTGGTTTCCCTTGCTTGGCTTCCTCGCTTGGCTCTGGCCGTTTTGGCGGGTTTTCCAGAGCGTACATCTCCTTGAGTTGCTTGGGAGACAGGATTATCATTCAGAAGGAGGCCATTCTTAATGCAGCCTTCGCAATCACACTCATCCCAGTATTTGTGTCCCGTCACTTGGTCTTGGAAGTAGTAGACTGGTGTGCCAGTCTGGTTGGAAGTTTTTGACTGGCGGCATGATGTCCACTTCTTTATTATCACTTTCCTGCTCCACCCTGACAGTGATTTTGTCGGGGATGTCCTTGGCTCCGTTGTCTGCAGGGAGGTGGAATTTCCAACCTTGATCATTCGCATGTTCAGAGTTGTCCCATTGAAGAGTTAAACCTGGCTGATCAGATGTGACTAGTTGGTGAAGCAACCCTTCAAGCTTGTCTTTATCTGGCACCTCATTCCCTATCTCTTCATTATCTATCTCTTCAAGTATCCACACCAGGTGCCCCATGATGGGTGGTAAAGGTGGACTTGAGCTTCTTGCTTCCGGATTGATTGCTCATTTTTGGTTACAGACTCTGATAAAAGAAATACAACATTCTAATTACTGCAAGGAAGAGAGCCAATCGTAGAATTTTCTTTGAAAAGAGTTTATTTTATTGGACAGAGCCTTTGATTATCGGGACAATCCTTCTTATTACTGTGGAAGTAAGGATGTGACAACCTAAGGTAAAAGCTATCATGTATGCGCATGCAATACAGGTAGATGACAAGCGGTTAAACAGTTAATCAAGACAATATCACATAATCTTAACCTGTGGGCTCCTGTCCTAGGTTGGAAGGTTCTAGGTTAACTATATGCAAAGGCCGGTTTTGGTTTAGGGGGTTCCCCGGACTAGAGCCAATATTTGCCTCCCAGTGCCAAGTGTACTGCATGGCAAAGGTCGAGCGGCAGGCTGACTCATCATGGTCCAGGGTTGCTGAGCATCCGGGGATGTCCTAACACCAGTGAACTGGGTAGGGTAACCAAGACGCAGCAGCGGGGTTTATCCAACATCGATGCAAGTGATGCAAAAGTTCAGCAATAAAATTGTTTTCAAAAATCTCACAAATATTTTTCAAGCTTGGCTCGCTTTTTAAATTAATCAAAATTTTGAAATTCTGCTCATGCGAACAACCGAGAAAGCTCCAGTCCAGACTGATCGGGCTTTCACCCTGACATCAATCCTTTCTAGTACGGCGTAAAGCACGTACTTGGTGTCAAGCCTTCGAATGGTCATTTTTACAAGTGTAAAATTTCAAAATAAAGATTAACTTAAAATAGTCCCCAGCGGAGTCGCCATTTTGTGGACGGTCGACCTCCACGCGGTTCGGGCAATGGTTTTCGAAAGGGTTCGAAAAACAAGGATTTTAGAGTCGCCACCCGGGTTTTGGGAAAGTAGTTTGGGACCCGAGAAACCAATTTGAAAATGATGATTTGAGAGAATGACTTATAAAACCAATTGAAAACCAGAGATTCGTTTTGGATCCAGGGAGCCAGGTTACGAACAGGGAAGGGTTTTAATGCACCCCGTTCGCCCGATTAAAAATCGGTCTTTACTAAACATTTGCGAGATTTTATTAGAAAACGATTTTATTGCTGAACATTTAAATTAAACAAAACAGATGATAATAATGAGAAAAACAGATAACTGATATTGTAATTAACAGAAATCAAACGAAGATCCAAACTTCAAACTGTTCCTGCAGGAGGGAGGTTCAAATTTCACATTTCATCAGAAAAGTGTGCCGTGCGGCACAACGGATGTACCGTGCGGTACAAATGATGAGCCGTGCGGCACTGTTCTTCGAATTAATGGTCAAATTTTCAAATGAGTGCCAGTACGGCACTCAAAGTGTACCGTGCGGCACAGTAAGAGTGCCGTGCGGCACATCTGGCTGCAAAACAGTTTGAAACTTTGGCTTTTCGAAATGATTGATCAGAGACACATACAAGGTATGAAATGCATTCAAAATGAACTACTTTAAAGGGAGAAAGCAGTGTATTGAATATGGGATGTCCCTCCTCGTTGAATTGCTCCGTACGAGGCGATGTTTTCACCGTACGACGCGACCGGGAGGTGTGAAATGAAACTGGACTTGCTGTAATTTGGGCATACCAAGCATGGAAATGATACAAGGAATCATTCCACCCTTTGGTAACCCTCCCCTCAGGGTACCAAATTCAAGGAATTTGGCGAAACGGGTTTATACCTTCGGTTTCGAACTCTCGGATTGAGCGTCGGATTGAACTTCCGAATGCTGCTGGGACCTTCTCTGGACCTCACTTTCACTCTAGGTATGGGGGTAAGGAGGATTGAATGCTTGAGCTTTGGCAAATTTGGAATGGCTTTAGAACCAAGAAACAGGGGATGAGTCTCTGCCTTAGGTTTGGCTTTGGCAGAGAGAACGATATTGGATTGATTATGGTGGATATTGCAGCTCAGAAGTTTCGGCGATGAAAAATGGCACTCAAGAATGGAGTTTCGTGACCGATTTTACACCGAAAATCTCTGGGATGGGGCTCTGGGTTTGGTTCTCTGTGTGTCCTCTCATTGGATTCAATCGGTTCATATAGAGGATGGGTAAGCCGAAGCACGCCGTTCTTGATTCTTGCCCAGGGGGACAATGGTGTAGGGAATAGCTCCTTACTTTCGGCCACGACCATCCGGGGGGGGGACCAACCTTGTCAACATTCTCTGCTGCTGGGAATCCGCAAAAAACTGGGAACCCGTAAATAGTACCGTACGGTACACAAACTGTGCCGTGCGGCACAACTTGTGTACCGTGCGGCACAACTGGCCGTCAAAATTCGTCAATCTGCTGTACGTGACTCTGGCTGTCCCGTGCGTTGAGAGATGAGTACCGTGCGGTACTGTTGACTGAGTTGACTTGGAGAATTTCAATCCGAGAGTTCTTTCGGGTGTTTCCGTTCATCATTGGGGATTAAAATGTACGTGAACGCTCGTTTTGGGGTGTCTACAAGTACCCAAGTATAGCTCGGTTATATTTTGATGCGACACTATACACTACGGAAATTCATGCATGTATGGAGGTAATGTCTCAATAAATCCTACAAGCTTTTGTTTTTTATTCCACTTCCTTAATATAATGCGTGACCCTTTTTTGAATGTCCTGGGATTGGTAGTGTAAAGTCCATAGCCCGAGGTCTCTCTTTGTTGGCAATTCCACGACAAAACACATATTTGGGTGTATCCCCGTTTATTGAGTTGAAATTTGTTTTTCTTTTATTTTTAGAATGTCTGTGTAGGAAGTGGAAGGAAATCAATGTGTCTTGTAATGAGGGACCGTGAGTGTGTAGTCCATCAAAAGTGCTCGATATATTTGGAAGGATTTGCAAAGTGTGGGATCTAATCGAATTGGAACGTTTGGGCCAAATCAATTATCTTGGAAAGGTTTTATTACTACATAAAAGGAGGTGCATGAAAATTGGAGGGCCAATGGCAGTTACATTTGGACAATATAAGAGGAGGTGCATGTTGTTTCCAAAGAAGGCTAATGGCAGTTACATTTGGAAGGATTTACATAAAAGTAATATGAGGCACTAGGTTTTGGGAAAGATTTGCACGCCTAATCAAAATGGAGAGATTTTATTTTCTATAGGTATATTCTTCCTCAACAAGGAAGAAGTCTTGGCTGCCTCTTTATAACACGACAATAGCTGTGGAAAAAGATTACCACATATAAGATTTTCACGAGGGGTGCGATTTTTATCACCGTGGGTTTGAAGCATGACTTTTGCAGCCACCATTGAAATATGAGAGGCAAGAGAAGATTTTGAGAGAGTTCTCAATATTGAGTCTTGGAGTACAACTTATGCATCGTTGATCAATGCATTTAACTCCAAGAAGTTTATACATATTTGTTCTCAACTTTTTGAGTTTTCCTTTGGTGGATTTCCGAAGGGTATTGGAAGGCTTGTGGATTCAAGGCAGCGGCAATCAAGCACTGAGTGTGGTGAACGTGGATTCGACAAGTAGTTCTTAGGGCGATTTGTGAGGATTCAGAATCGTAGGGTAAGATTACTTGTAACCGCACAATGTTTTATAGTGTTTGATTCCTTCCCGTGGTTTTTACCCGTATTGGGGTTTTCCACGTATATCTTGGTGTTCTCTGTTTTGATTGCTTTCTATTGTTTAATTAATTCTTATCATATTGGTGGATTATTTTTTATAAGAGACTAAAAACCTAGCAAATTATTAAACCTAGGCAATCTTGGATTTTTCAGGTAGATATATATTCCAATGAACTCTGGGAACCATTGGTTCTGTTTAAAGGTGGATATGGTATTGCAAAGGATATACATACTCGACTCCCTGCCAGGTAGCAATGAACGAAAACAAATGGCAATGACACTGGTAAAGCAGTCATTTTATTGTTGATTTTAACAAGTATCCTCAGATTTTTTGTCTGAATAGGAATCCACATGCAGATTCGTGCTTTGCATTCGATGCTTCAAACAATATATGGTCACTTTTATGTTGCTAATGTGACTAAGTTTGATTGGATTACATTGGAAGATCCTCCTATCCAAGATAACACGTACCGATAACTCTCTCTTCCATTTGCTAAATAGGCCCATTGCTAACTATTTTTAACCTACATTAATGTTCATGAAGATATGATTGCGGGATGTTTGTCATAAAGCATATGCAGGGCATCCCATTGGCAAATGGTGTACAGAGGGTGAGATATTTGTAAAAAGTTGCTCCTTTTGTTGAATGCTTAACCATGTAAATAGGTAATCCTTATTATGTCAAAGCTAACTACTTTGTGTTTTGACTGTTTAATAGTTTGATTGTCTGGAAAGGCTTAGGTTGGTAGTTGACTTGGTGAGAGATCCCAATAACTCAAGTTGGACAGTGATTATTGGTAGAATTGAAAAATATAAGCAGAGGTGAATATCCTCTCCTTTATACTTGTTAGTCATGATCATGCAAAAAAACTAATGATGGTTCAAATTTGTTTTGCTGCTGTTGCTGGTACATATTTCCTAGTTCAAGTAGGTGTGCTTCTGAAATAGATAGCAGTCAATTCAAGATAGGGGTGAAATCTTGGAGTCTGTTAATTTGAAGCAATTGTCACACCCCAAAACGGGAAATGACCGGCCGTGAACCACATAACTGACACATGGATCACGAAGCCTAAAATAAAATAGACCATGTAACACTAAATGACCATTTTTTTATTTAAAAAAAAAATCAAACCAGATTTGTCTCAACATAACATGGGGCACACCATCCCATGATCCAAACATTAAAAGTGATCACAAATAATACCATGAATCCAATCCTTTTATCAAAAAGTTTAACCATGTGCGGAAGCGAAATAAATTAAATAATAAAGCTACGATGCATGCAATATCCTACGGAGGTCGACACAGTAGCTCCCCAAGACGCCGCCAGAGTCCTCACCTATCGACTTGATTTTCCTGGAAATGGTGTTGGATTAAATCCGTCAGCTGACAAGCTCAGTGAATGACAAGCATGTATAATAAATAAAGTTCTAAAACATGGATGAAATTAAATTACCATATCATCATATTTTGGCATTCACGATAAGATAGAACAATAATAAATTTTAATGGTGATCACAAATGATATCCAATAACAATGGGGAACCACAACCAAATAGTACCATGGCCAACAAATAATAATATCAAAATTGGATCCAATATCGAACTTAGAGTCACCAGGCGTTGGCAAACCGTGGTACTCTTCCCTAAGTCGATCCGGCGAAAAGACAGCCGTTGAGCAAAAGGGTCACCGGCCTAACCCAGGTCTCTTCCCTAATGGCCAGGGTCACCTATTCAAAGGAATAATTTCCCTGGACTTCCAATAATAAAAGTTCCCAATAATATCCATAAAGTTCTCACCAAAAAAAAAAGAATACTTTTATCACGTGCCAATTTAAAGAACCAGATAAAAATAATTCGATTTATCAAACAACAATTCAAATCTCTTTTCCTTTTTTTGTAGAATAATTTGAAGGACGCGGGGAAGTTCCAAAAGTATGTAGCACACTTAACCACTCACCTGAGTCCAAAGACAACGCAACTCGAGCATGCAAAAAGAGACTAGCCTGAACACAAAAAGGAATTCAAAATAACTAACCATTCGAAATATAACACTGGATAGCTAGAAAGGCTAGGATTGTCCTATACAATTTAAATACCCAAACTATGCCTAATCCTAGATTATCATCCATCACCGGCCACCTGAAACTCCAAAACCCAAATAATAATTTCTAACCCCAGGAATCTGTAACTCTCAAACAACCCAAACCTATAATGCATTTTTAATATAGCTCAAACTAAACCCAAGCAGCATAATCGACACATGTACTGCTATAGGTAGTTATTCCTTAATTAATTACCAAGCCTTCCAATCCCATATATGCAAATACAAAATTCATTCTCCTGCTACCTGTATATCACCGAAACCCATTCCCCTCATCTGCCAATCATATTATGATTCCACACATGCTTGAACACCAAAAATAACCCAATTGATTGCCGCGATTTCTTTCTCTCATCACAACTCGACACAAACTAAAAGCTATTAAACTAGTCCCAAATTAAAAGCGACCGATCCATGGAAAATATAGATCACGGGAAAATAAAAGGGATGAAGAAGAACATTACCTTGAATCGAGAAACCCAAAGAGACCAACTCCAGAGAACCTAAATGTTGCGGCTGTTTCTTTTTTCCTTTCTTAAATGTGAGGAAGCTCTCCTAAAACTAAGCCCTAATCCACTTATAAATACTAGCAAACGTTCACGTGCTTCGCACGTGCTATTTATTTATGACCCTACTATATGTTATGCACTCAAGGTCCAATCCAATCTCTTCCCATCCAGTCTTATCTAGTATTGATTCTTATCCCTATTCACTTCATAATTCATATTACCTATGTGTGTCTTGTTTCAATTTTGCTAAACAGACATTTTTTAAATCTTTTACGTCCTTGCACACTTCCCAATTCTCCCCTAATAGTCTTGAAATTGACTTAATGCAACATGCATATTTTGATAGTCTTCAACTTGTACTTACATGAACGTCTTGATTTGCTAGGAAAATGGATGAATAATAGTGCAAGCATCTCCATTTTCAATTTCATTGTCTTTAGCAAGAACAATGAAAGATGGATCATATTATTCCTGCTAAATGTTACTTATATCCAACCAACTAATAAAAAAATATTCTGGAAAAATAACGACACCAACAGTAGCTTTAATTGACATGCATATAACTGCTCATATGAACCAACTAAGTAAAAGTTAAAAAAAATTTAATCTAGAACAATATTTTGTTAACTTAAAGGCTTTATTATGTGCTCATAACTACAAACACCACATTCTTCAAATCATGTTCCATTTTAACCAGCCTAGACCTTACTTTCGTTGCAAATCAACCCTCAACACTGTGCATTAGCTTCCACAACTTCAACTAAACATTAGAACACAAACTTTTGAGCACAAACAACTATGGAATTCCAATTATTTTTGCTTACCAAAATCCCAATGCCAGCACATTTGAATTTAATTAGGATCCAGATTACTATCAATGGTAAACTTATAAACATCACTTTTAGGTAGATCCAAGTTCCCTACAGTGTCAGACTGGCTCATGTCTCCTTACCAATAGCATTATTTTAGAACACAAGACATTCAAAAGAAAATTCTAGTGCCTCCACAGGTTCATTTCTTTTTAGGTATCCTTCCATGTTACCCATAGCCAAACCTGCAAACTCACTACACACATTCAGACACAGAAGTATTTCTCTAGCTGAGTCCAAAAGATCTTGTAAATAAAACGGAGCACAATCCTGACCCATACCATAGTTCCACACCAGCAGCACCCCATTTGCGCGTGTTCCACTAATTTCTCCTCCTCCATCTCCCATACACCTACAAAACAAGAACATACTTTGAGCACCAAGAACCCTGCTAGTTTAACGTACAGTAGAGAGTGCTTTATAAACAATCCCACCAATTTTCAAGCATGATCACTTGATCCCTTTTCAGCCAACCTTCTCATATTTTCTTATAGCTCATCAGTTGCCACCTAATAGCCTAAACTGCACAGTGTATCCTCCAGTTCTTGTAGCGTGCTGCCAAAAAAATTGAAGAAAAAAGAAATGACCTAATCAATAGAAACAATCAAAGAAACAGGTTATTTTCTAATCCAGAGATAATGGTCAAAATTAGAAGCTAATGGGAGATTTGTTCTTGAGGGTGCCGGAGAGAGAGTCGTATTTTTTAATCTTTTTGTCCCATTAGTAACTGCTATATATTGAGACAATGACAAATAAGTAAATGGCATCCGCCAACCCTTTTTCATAGAAGAAATTAAAGCGAATAGAAAACGAAAAGCCTTGCACCCCCAAAATATGTTGACAGCAAAAGGTATTGGAGAATACTAAACGATATACATGTATGGTGGTTTAGTGCTTTGGCATATATGTGAAACCTACGTCTTCATAGTTCACACTTCGATTCAAAGAAAGAAACCCTTAAACTATATGCGCAAGAGAGAAGAATTTTGTTTTGCTGGATCTCACTACAGTTCGTATGACTTTCTAGACAAAACAGATTACATGTGTATAAGAAGACAAAGTAGATTACATGTGCATAAGAAGATGTAGACATAGATTTAGTGAGATCCATGTAAGATCGACTCCAGGAAATACCAAGCATGCTTGTTTTGAAGAGGTAGACAATTTGATAATTCTGATATGCATCCTAAACTTTGCGGTTAATAGTGCAAATAAGTTCAAGGGCGAATCTAGTTACTGTCGTTAAATATAGGAAATTATCAGCCAAACATCGTATATGGGTTCAATGTTTGCTATGGAAGAAATAGCCTATAAAGTGAGGTCAAGCTTTGTATTGCATTGAAAACAAAGGGTATAACGTCATTCATGATGGTTCATACAACCATAATTCGTGTTGCTTTAGTTTTAACTTTCCCTCTTATTCCGGTTCTTGTGAAATATACCCCCACTCTTCAGCCACTTTCTTGGTGCCTAGAACTCTAGATGACCCTTTTCTCGGTCTCTATTAATCTATCATCTTTGCAACGCAATTTTAAAATACGTAAAGCCAAATTTTACTTCTTTGAACCACCAACCATCCAAGTGTAAGCCCTTAGGATTTCCATTTGCAAACTCATCTACCAATTTCCTTTTGTGGGTAACCTACTTTTGCTTCTTCTTGGTTTGCTCTTTACCAAATTAAGTGACCGTATGGCTTGGATATGCAAACTTATCACGAATCAACGATAGCTACCACTTGTCCTTATTACAGACTAATCAAGGTTTACGCAAGATGATGAAGAATCAAAATAGAGCTTCACCCCCACTTATACTCTATTAATCTTTCGTAAGCATGCTCTATTGCTCTGCGTTAAAAAATGAAGCCAAACTATTTATCTTTCAAACATCGCAAAACATAAATCTCTTTTTTTCTTTTTTCTTTTAAGGACAATTTGAGTAAAAGTGTTTGGTTTTATTACTATTCTTCCTCTTGACCCAAGAATTATACCATGCCTATAATTGTCTGCCTTGGTTCTATGTTTTTATTTTTGGCCAATCTTCATTTTAAGCTTATCTAAGTGAGAATCGTATTCATGCAACTAACTAACTAAGACCTAAGTTCATCAGGAAACAGTAGCGAGAGCAGCACATGGATTTTCTTCATTGTCTCAAGAATGAAAAACCAATACATGCACGATCATCTTACAACTTGGAATTTGTCAGAAGACCTTTTTCACTTGCCAAAGAAGAATATATGTTTCGCTTTATAGAACAAGATAGCCAATGCAAAGGCTAAAGATATCACTATTAAGAAAACAAACCAGTCAATCCCAAATCTAGTTCTAGTCTAAAATTTCATGGCAATAATGTATTCTCGGTAACATAGGAAGGGAAAAAGATCGAGCATATCAAACAAAAGAGTAAAACTCACAAGTCACACAAAATGTAATGCCAGATCTTTAAGTTTTGAACCAAACAAAACCAAAGGTGCAACTCTAGTTGACCAATCTCAAACATTTCTTGTGATACTTGTCCATGTTTTTTCCATGTCGTGAACACAAAGAAGAAGAAGAAAATATAGACTTTGCCACTTCAATTTGCTCTCTGGACGTTACCTTTTCCGCTTTCTCCTACCCAACCGATTCCAACATCCAAAGCTTAAAATTATAGAACAAAGTAACATAACTGAACATAACTCAAATGGCACTCAGAAGTGAAAAGATGAATGGAACAATATAGGGAAAGTGAGAACAGTTGCATAATTAAATGAATTTGACCGGCATTCACTCTATATACTAAAAATCTTTAAGCTACTTGTTTGTAGTTGAATAGACCAGGCTAAGCAATCTTGACAAGCAAGTATGGAAGTCTTTAACAGTGCATAGGATCAACACCTTACCTTGTGTATTCTTCAAAATTTACATCTTTCAATCAACGCCAAGTAGGCACAACCTAATGTGAATGGGAAGTAATTTATAGTGCTACACCAATCACTTCTGATTAGACCATATAAATCCTCCTTATCTGGAAGCATCTACGAAAAAAATCCATGGCAAAAATACTTCCAAATTCCAATTGGCCAATTGGCTATAGGGCCAATCTACTTGTAGAACTACTAAAAGCGTAAAAGCCAATAAACATGATCATGCATAAGTTCCCTCGGCTTGATTAGGAAAAAGTTTCAGCTTATTGACAATGTTTTTGTAAATGGATTTAATGAAGTAACCTAAAGAACTTCTTTGGTGCTTTGAAAAACAATTTATTTGCCTTTCTAAATCCTTATAGAAAAAAGGCATTGTCAAGAAAACCATTTGGTCATTCAAGTCTGAAGCAATCTGCAGTCAAAATATAGATTGTACACTGGATTATATTTTATCTCAGAGGCAATTCATGAACACTGAATTAAAAATACCGCTGCCCCATATTTACGGTTTAGTATTCCATCTTAAATTGAACCCATGATTTTTTTTTTTTTTTGATCCGCAATTGAACCCATGATTGATTCACTAATGAAATCAATTCATCATTTGAAAACCTTATAGAAGTTGCAATATGCAAGATGGGCTATCCATACACCGCCTCTCTTGTACATTTCGTCAAACATGTGAAATGCAAGCATAAATGGGAGAATATGGACATTTACAGAGGAAAGGTGATAGAGTTACCGAATTTTGCAAGGAAACTCGTTGTGGCACTCGGGAGACCAATTTTCCTACTGGCGATTTTGTTACAAAATGCTTTACCAAATCCCCAATTTCTCTTCTCATTGTCAAATTTCTCTTAAGCGCAGAAGCCCATTATCTAGAACTGGAGAGGAGCGAACACAAATTCCACTCAAGTAACCGTGAGTAGCAGTAAACCATTCGGTATCGAAGAAAACCCAACGAAAAATTGGAACCTCGAACCCAGAGAGAAAATGCATCAGAAACTCAGAATTAAAGCACAGAGACGTTGAAACCCCATAAAGCAAAATAAATCAATCATATGAACCTACAATTGGTAGATTAAAACAAAATACCTGGATTGAGAAGCGCTTGACTTTACATTCCTTGACCGAGGTATTGAACGGAGGGAAAATCACGATCGATTCCAAAATCAAATAGAATCATGATCGATTCCGAAATCAAAGGGAGTGCTATCAAGGAGAGAGAGAAACTTGGAGAGTGGCAGTGAAGACTGACGAGAGTCTGGAATGATGGATTTTGTTGTTTTTTTGCCAGCGGGTCTTTAAAGCGTTTCGGGGGTATTTTCAGCGGGTCTTTGAGAAGTTCATGATTTTGAGAAGTTCATGATTACAAACTACCTGTCTGGGATCTCCTTGAAGTTTGACGACAATCAAATAGGAATCCTCCATTGCTTGAGTTGCTTCTCTCATTCCCTTATTACAATCGGAGTTAGAGTAGGAGTCGTCGTCGTGGCGTTTGGAGTCCGCTTCGGAGTAGTTGAGTGGGATAAATGGACGTGACTTTCAGAGGTCAAGAGTCAAAGGATGCAGTTGCTCGGTAAAGGGTATGCCCGGTTCCGGATCATCATGTTGTATCGTGGAACGGATGTGGCGAAGGCCTCGTACTGTTATTACCCATTCTTTACAGGGGTATTTTAGGGAATGAAAAGTAGACAAATCTTCAAACTTTTATAGGAGTTGTAGATTGTAGATGTAGATTGTAGATAGATTGTAGATTGTAGATAGATGTAGATTTATCTCAATAAAACTCATAACAACCCACTACTCATGCCCCTAAACTATAGCTAAGTAGTTAAGATATTTAAATTAAGTATAAAGTACTAATCACAATAATATCAACTGATCCTTTAAAAATACTAAACAAACGACCTATTAAAATTATACTTATACCCTCAAAACTATAACAATGTTAATAATACCCACTACGATAATTATATAGGACTCGACCGTGACACCGAATTATAAATGACAACAAAAAAAAATAATAAAAATGCTAGGGCGTAACAGCAATCCTCACATAGGTTTTTTTGTTTCTTGGTTTTGCGATGTTTACTAGGTTTTTCCTTTAAAGGGTTCACATTCTAGAATAAGTTCAGACATCTATGAAGATCAGTTGGCTGAGCGTAGTTTTTTGTTTGTTGCCGCAAATTTTCACTTGTTGAGAATCGTTTGTTTCTTTTGTGCTTGTTATCCTTCTCTGGAAAACAAAGACAAAATTGCTGATGGTGTCTCTCGACTTGGGATACTATTTTTTTGATGAACATATGCACAGAATGTGTGTTATTGACCCGTATAGCTGCAATGGGTTGGATTTTGCTGTTAGAGAGCTAATTTTTCCAAATACCAATTTGATGCAGGAACATCGGACTTTTGGAGTGAATGAATAAGGGGAAGACCAATGTGAAGATGGTGAAGGAAGAGCATTATCCATATTATTGGCAAAGACTATGAGAGATTTTTCTTACATTTTTCTTTTAGATTTTTCTTATATCATTCAAAGCCAACTACAGATTTTTCTTACATTTTTTTTTATTTTAGACTTGACATTATTTTCATGAAGAATCTGATCATCATGTACTCTTTTTAGTAAAGTTTTTTCTGATGCTATATAAAATCTGGTTCTGCATGCAATCCTCCTGATTCCTTATTCCGTATGCTTGATGAATGCATTCACATCTCAGGCCTATAAATCCAACAATCATCCTTTTATATTGTTTGCTATTTTTTTCTACGGGGGGAAATGAAGATGGATTTTTGATGGTGCATGGAGTAGCAGCTTGCTGAAGCAGATTATTAAGAGAGTCAATTTTTCTTCTGATGATTGTGTACCCTAAGACTAAAATGTAGAGCTAGTATGGATAGCTTTAGAGGCATTGTTGTTCATCTTCCAGCATAGGTTTTTTTTAGTAGAGGTTGCGACAGTCTTTTCCGTATTGGTTTATGCTGGATTGGAGGTTATTTCGTGACGGTACTGCAACATAGCCTCTGGGAAATATGCTAATTAGTCCTTGTGTATCCCTGTTGTCTGCCTTTGTGTGACACCTTGTTGCTGAATTTTCGGTATTATTCTAGTAATTTTAAGACAACTTAAAAGAACCATTCTTGGTCACAAAATTGGAAGATTTGACAATGTCCATCCCAGGAGTGTGACCTGGGCATAAAAGCACAACAACTTTAGACATAAGCTACTGGGGATGCTCAAACTCATATTGTTTGTTGTCGGAAGCACTAACGGCAATATAATTACTTGACATCTCTACAGTTAAACAATATTCTGCTCTTGTAAACGGTTGTCTTCTATTAGAAAAAGACTCGTCAAATAAACGAGCATGCCTCTTCTCAAAAGAAATCTTAAAATAAACGAGCATGCCTCTTCTTCGGTAGCCATTTTTTCGCTAGCCGTTTTACAAAGCGAAATCACAAGCATAACTACATAATTGCACGCCAGATATCCAAGTAGAGTAACAAACTTCTGCCATGTAATTTTTGCTTTTAATTACTCAGAATTCCACCAACGAAGAAAGGTGAGAAAGCGGATGACGTGGATGCTCTTCATTGTCAACTGGTATGGCACACATAGTAATTCTAACAAAGCCGCTCAACAGTGCAACTCTGCTGGCATTGTAATGTGTAACCGGCAAACTCGAGCTCTGGTATACTGGCCCGACATATATTCTGAAGATAAGAGTTCTCCTATTGCAAGTTTGGCATCTATTGATGAATTAGAGATGGCTTATTCACCTGCTGGTGGGAAGAGTTCTACAGCAGCCCTACTGGCATTCAAAGAAAAAATATCTATCAGGACATTTTGAGTTCAGGAGCAAGTGATGGTGGTCAACTTCTTGGGAGCAAGGGGTATCCGAGGTCATTAGTTTGGCGTTTTTTTCATTCTTATTTAGAAGAAGCTAATTGGCAGTTTTTCCTGTTAACTGATCACGAGATACAGTGTTTCACTGTCACATTTTCCCCCAGTGTAACTGTGTCGAAGCTCTGGTCTCATGAAATTGTGGGAGCTGCCATTTGTTCCGGTCCGTTTCAAATAGGAGCCCAAGCATTATGCAATTCTCATAAAAACTCATAGAAGGTATATTAGCTTTCTCGACAATAGAGATACTCAGATACCATGTAATAATTTTGCAAGGTGCCACCTCGCTGGAAAAAACGTGCCATAGCAAAAGCAAGGTCTTCCACAGGTCTGTAGGGCACAACACCGCCGAAAGAAAGAAACCTAACATGCCAGACGGCCAAAGAGAGAGGAAACGTAAAGCACTAAAAGAAAAAGTCTCTAATGCTGCTATCATCAATTTCTGATCAAGCAACCTCAATCGGATCAAGCGACTAAAACAGTGTGAGCCAATAAGAAGCCAGGTACCCTTACCATCCACTCCAATTCTCAGTCCACATTTTTGGTTTTTGGGCAGAATTTGGGGTGAATTGGTCACAATAAAATCCATTGCAAGTGTTGATCTGTATGTATTTGAAAGAGCAATATTAGCTACGATGAAAACATCTTGGCATTGAGGGTATCAGTGAATAGACATATTTCTGAATTGAAATACATCACATGCTGTAGAGGTAACGAAGAAAGACTAAAAAAATAAATAAATAAACAACGACGAAAACTTCAAGAGAAACTCACCATAGGATCAGGTGCATCTTTTTGTTGGCACATAACCTAGGGCACTCCAGTATCCAAAGAAGAAGCCATGCTTGCTGCTCAACCAATATAAGTTTTGGCAGCAGATCCATATGCCGAGTCAATGTTCCCATATTCATTTTCAATCTGGAAAAGAATTTAAACAATTCCCTCCTATTTAAATCCTCATTCATCAGAAAGTTGAGTTTTGAGCATGGCAAGACAAAGCCGCACAACTTGTGGTAGACACAATGCTACAGAAATATGGCAATTCCAGAAACTAAGTGAATAACCTGAGTTAAGACAATGGGTCCTCCTTGGGATGCATAAAGCTTTTCATGCTTCATCATGTCAACAATCTTGGCTGTAAATCGCTTCATTTCCGCCTAAAATAGGAGGAGTACGAATGAGTGAATGTGGGCCAGCAACTCAAATTTTAACAGCAGAACAGAATGTGAGGGAATACCTTGAATGGCTCATTATCAGTTTGGAATTGAATTCTAGGAACAAAATGCAACCAAAGAGGAAACCCACTATTCATAAACAGAAAAGAAAATGTTGATAACAGGAGTTCTGCTCACACAAACAGGAACAAATTGGCTTTCAGATTCAGACGTAAGTCTTGTCAAATTAACCAATTTTCAAAATCTAAAATAACGTGATCAATTAACCAGCTTAAAAAAAGATTTGACATTCTGCAGTTCTATCAAAGAACCCACCAAAGGTCCATTCAGGCTTATTTTTTGTCAAAGAACCCACCAAAGATCTCTATCGGGCCAAACAACTATGTAAGCCAGATTTAATTTGCAAACATTCAAACTCCATGGAAACCAATACAATTTCAATCTATGATACACAAAAACAAAAAATGCAAGAAAAACTATAGATTCTAAGTACCTGTGGCTCCAAGAAGATTCACTTTTTGGTTGATATGAGAGAACTAATGCTGACAAACTACAGATACCTTTTCAGCCAATGCTTCAATTTTTGCTTGACAGAAAATAAGTCACCAAAACCATCCCATTCAAAACACATAAGAGTAAGGATTGTAACTTGCCATAATATGCATAAGGGCACTTACCCCATTCGAAAAATAGATGAACCAAAGTACCTAACCCATCAAAACAAAATTGCCCAAATATTAAAATAGCAACGCATTTAAAAAAGAAATTAAACTAGATGTTCAACTATTCGTATCCATTTATTCATCTCCATCTTCGATATCATCTCTATCTTTGCTGTTATCTCCACTTTCACTCTTGGTTCCATCTTCTTCGTTGCCAGTTCCATCTACACTGCCGGTTCCATCTTCACTCTCCTCTCCATGTTCGCCCCTACACCCAGATTCACTCTCTGCTCCATCTTTGCTCTGATTGGTGCTTGAATCCTTTTGACAATGAAGGATGGCTTTCTGCAACTCCTTCACCTCTTCCTTTACCCTTGTCATATCCTTCTTATGGTTCGACTGCACTTTTTTCATCAAGGCTAGTGTCTCATCCACTCGCGCTGCAATGCTCTCTAGACAAGTGGGATCAGTGCCAGCACGATGTTTTTTACTCTGGCCCCGTGTCTTACCAAGGGTACCACGTGCTATGTCACTCATCTGAGGCTTCCATCTATCTCCCTCTGCACCCTCCTGAACAGGCACATTCTTGTCAAGCAAAATATTGGTTAATAGTAGACCATAAGGTAGCGCTGCAGTTGCATGCTCTGCCTTGGAAGCCACCTCCACAACCTTCCAAATGATTTTTCCCACTTCAATAGGGTCCTTTTTAATTATCTTGTATAACATCCTTGCTTTCTCCAAGTTGAATGCATTCTTAACTCCCCTAGGGTCCAGATTGTACCACACCATGACGTGGAGCACAGATACATCTCGTTTGAAAAAATGCACGTGCCACTCATCTGTTGGTTCAATCCCTTTGATGTACAATGCCTTTGCAATTTTTAGTTTATCTGGGAAACTAACGTCAGGCAAGAAGGGATATTGTCTTTCATCATATGGGTTAGGGCGGATAATCCCTAAGAATTGTGCAATAGAATCAGCAGAAAACTCCACCTTCACCCCCCTCACAATAGACTGCATCTTGTGGTTGACTGAATCATACGGTCTAATAATTCCTTGGTAGAACTCGCGGACCATGTGCTCATTTGCCCGTCATTTTTGTTTCATCCAGCTCTCAAGGTTGGAACGTAGGATCATATTGGGAATACTTGTCTGTTTCAATTTATCCGTGTCAACAAATCTCTCAACAATCACAGCACATGTTGTGAATCTTCCTAGATCAAGTGGGGTATCAATTGTTCTAATCTTCTTTTGCTGCTTGTTTCCAACCCTCGTCTTTCTTTTAGTTGGCATCTTACACTACCTGTGTCATTAACTGAAAGAAAAAACATAATAAAACACTATCAATAAAATAGGGAGACTACTTAGTGAAAGCAACATTATAATCAGTACTGTGAAGGGAATTCAACCATTTCTCTCTTACTGCCTCAACTATTGGTGTGATTTGCCTATCCACAGCAAACAGTGTTGTGAAGGTTTTGGATTTTTTGAATGGATAGATTAGTTTTTGACATTATTGTCAGGCTATAGACTAAGGGCAGTGTGTAACACAAGTCGCTATACCTGGGGGTGTTGGTGAGACACTAAAGCAAATAGAGAATGTGAAACACTCTTTTCCATCACAAATAGAGAAAAATTAACCGCCATGTAAATGTTTCATGGCATATTTGTGTTCTACCAAGTCATCAATAGAAAGCCCTCTTACACCAGTTCTAGAAATGAAAATACTTGTTATACGTGTCTCTTACGAGCAATTGGGCAGCCAATATCTGGCAGACTAAAGATCTTACGAGCAATAGAGAAACAAAAGTAAAACTTACCCTTTCAATCTCGGAATAAAGATGCCCTACAATAACTTGCTCACATGCAGCTTCAAGAACAACATTAGCTGAAAATAACATATCTTGTCAGGTAAATGACCATTGAGATTTCTTTTACAAGAAAAATCAATAAAAGAGTACAAAAATACAACTCCACCACAGATCAAACAAAATACCCCTAGAACACACAATTCGATGGACATATAAGCAAATCCACAGCAATTTCTAAACACATATCCACTCGTTCAACAAAAAAAATGGAGTCTCATTAAGCGTTATTGGTGAAAATGTCTACGTAGTGTAACTATAGTCAATGCCAAGTTCCCAAAATGAAACAGTACTGATAAAAAAAAATAACAAAACAAAAACTTAGTTCCAAAATTATGAACACTTAGTTTTCCTAAATTCCGCCTAGAACTCCTATTCAAACCAACTTAGATGTATGAGCGTATATTCTTTTCTTTTAGTTGTGCATTGCCAGTTCCCGCCAAGCTTTGTTAATGATTTCATTGATTTGGCACAGGTACTTCACATTGCTGAATCATTCTTATCTTCATGGGGGAACAACTCATCATCTAAGATTGGAGAACTGTCCACTTTGCAACCCTCTCTCCTCGTATTCGCTTTTAGCTTTTTACACGTTCTCTTTGTGTGGCCAATGCTCCTACATTACCAAAAAAAAAAAAAAAAAAGGGTTTAACAATTGAGGACTACATAGTGAAATAGTGGTAGAAAGTATCATATCTTTGCAGCTAAATCATCATACCTGCAAATCCCACATTTCCTCGGTTTGCGGAGTTTACCGACGGAAGAAGGTCCCCCGGATTCCCTTTTGTCTTGACTACCTTGGGGTCCTGAATCCCAAATAGTTTGGCTACACTATTTTTTATCTCACCCTCACCCTTGGCCACATTCCTCATTTCCCAACACTTCTTCATCTCACACGTCATTTGGAAACACAATTCCCTCATCTCTATGAAATCTTTATCCTCGTGCGAGGCATAGTAAGAAATTACATTGAATGATGAGCTTAATTAGTATGCCATATCGTGTAATTTGTGTCAACTGGTTAGGAATTTTGATGACACTAGGCTGTTGACAGCTTGACCTAGCATTCCTAGTCCACCTTTAAACCACACAACTCATAGGGATAGATACTACATGTCGAAATTTCATAATAGCGATCATGTGGCAGCAAGGTATCCCAAATGACTCAAGCTTTAAGCAAGGGCATTTTATGCTCCCATCTGATGGATAATACTCAACTCTCCAATTTTTTTCAGTTGCATACTGTTTTAGATTATAGATGTAATTAATGATCTTCCTCCTCAAGTCGGTCCTTCACACAAAATTGCGCCTCTAGCACAATTTCCCTTTGAAACTTTACAAAAATTTTACGCGTATACAACTCGGCTGTATGTTTCTCTAGTTTCACTAACGGCAGTTGTCAAAACTGGGAAACTATTCTCTGTTATAGCCTCTGCTTCTGCCTCATTAACACGCATCCGAGCAATGGCCTTGTCATAATGCGTAACAAACTCATATAGTCTTAGCCTCACTTTTAGGAAGGTCCTGAAATAAGCGTTCATGCATTCGTAACGTTGAGTACTCTTCATCCCAGCAAAGAAATGGCCGCGAAGATAAGGCTCAGCCCATTTATGACGCATGCGATAGGTCTCTACCACCCAACTATTATTTTCAAGATTGAATTTTTTGACCAAGTCAGCCCAAGCAGCATCGAATTCGTCCCTATCGCATTCCAATGACTTCAACCACTGGAAATCCTCATGAAATTTGGGTATGTGGACATTGGTCACTGCATTTCTTTGTAAATGCCATGTACACAAACGATGTTTAGAGCTTGGGAAGACTGTCATGATTGCTTGACGCATAGCTTTATCACCATCAGTCACCACCGAGATGGGTTTTTTTACCATCCATGGCCTCCATTAATGCTTCCAAAACCCATGTGTATGTTTTCACATTTTCATTTGCCAATAGCGCACATCCAAATATGATTGACAAGTAGTGGTTACTCACGCCGGCTAGTATGATGAATGGCTTCTTGTATGCATTTGTCTTGTAAGTCGTGTAAAAAACAAGTAAATCACCAAAGGCAGCGTAGTCCATTCAAGACCTTGAATCAGCCCAAAAAAATTTGTCTAATCGATTCTCGTCATCGACGTCATACTTGTAGAAAAAGAGAGGGTCGTCTAGAGCTTTAGCAGATAAGTATCCCAAAGCACCTTCTGCATCTCCATTCTTGAGTTCTACTTTCGTTCATCTTGAATACTGTTGTGCAAATCTTTTCGAATGAAACCCACCTTATGGGAACCACCAGACTGATGGTTCATAAAGTCCATTATCTGGCCAGGGCTGATGCCGACACTACGCATAGCTTTTGTTTGGGCTATGTCAGCACTTGAAACAGACCTATGCGACCAAAGAAAAGGGACACATTGGGGTGTGGCCAGGCGATGGTTGTGTTCTTTTTGAAAGTGAGTCACTATATATTCTCCCATTGCTCAATCATAGCGCACACGAAATAGGGCTTCACATCGAACCCTAGTTTCTGCCCTTGGTGCTCTCAATCTATCAACGCGCTCTAGGTATTTCTTTACCCGTAGTCCTTCCCTAGAACATACCCATTTCCTACTAACCACAACATTCTCCCTAACGACTTTTCTTCTATCTTTCGGATGCTAAACCCCAATGCCTTAGCGTATGCATTGTAAAAATTATGTGCGTTCTTCTCAGAAACAAATTTCATTTTCAAAACATCCTTTGCAGTGAGTTCCTTTAAATCTTCTAAACCTGTTTCGGAATCTGAACCTTCTTTCGCATTACCGTGTCCATCTTCAATTGTGTCGCCTAGATCATCATCTTCTTCGGGAAAATTATTCGTACCTTTCCCATTTTTTACATTGACATATCTGCTCATACTACCTGAGAATTGATCCATAAAACCTAAAAAAAAAAGGCACAAGTGACAATCTTTAGAATGGTTTCTTTTGGGGATGAATTGGGTGGGGGTAGTTTCTCATCTACTATAGAAATAAAAGTAACTACAATTAGTGTTGAACCTCACAAGTCACAAGACAAATTAATTTATTTGTTCAACAAAATTAATGAGATTGTCAAGAACAATAAATTTTAAATTGTACACAATTATGTGAGATACCATTTGCTTATAGTTCTAAGATTGTAACACACGCAAAATTGAAGTTTCTATGAACTAAAAATGAAGAACCAAGAGCAATGATTAAATGGACTAAAGTCTGATAACTTGAAAAATCCATGCAAGCCAAATCTGGATGCCTAAATTGGACTAAAATCTGTATGCCTAAATTGTAGAACATGATTAAGTGGACAAAAGTCTGTATGCCTAAATTGTAGAACATGATTAAGTGGAACAATGATTAAGTGGACTAAAATCTGTATGCCTAAATTGTAGAACATGATTTTTTGCTAGGTATTGGTGGAAAAGGGGGGGAAGTAATCGTAGTCGTGCTGTGATGATTCTGTGGGAGAACACAAATCTAGATTTTTTGCCAGATATTGGCGGAAAAAAGGGGGGAAGTAATCGTAGTCTTTCAGGTTATATGTTGGTACTAGAACCCTGCAATGACATACCAAAAAATAAAATGCTAAAAAGAAAATAAAATGTCGGCATGAGAATTACACAAATGAGATAAAAAAACTTCCATTTACGAGAAGTACCATAAACTCATACCTATGCTCTGATGATTCTGTGGGAGAATCGGAATCTCAGAAATAAACAAAGAACTTCTACCTAACCAACGAACGTGGAAGTCAAAAAATGAATCTACAAAACTGGTGGAAAAGATTTCTCACCGCTGCTCCAAAACAATTTCCTCTTACACTTTGAAGGTAGTCAATAACTTCATTCGTCCTGTTCTTGAAAACCATCGTTGGTTGGTTGTATCGGAGACAATATCGCTTGAGCACTTTTCTTGGCTACCAACCTATTGTTAGCACCAGTTGACACCCTACTTTCATTCCCTTAAATACCTTGACCATCGATGCACAAAAAGAAGAGTTTTTATTTATTATCAGAGCCCTCTTCCTCCTCTTTGTTTGATGCACGCCAAAACATGTCAAATTGGTGCTCACAATTGGCTAGTAGCTGAAGAAAGTGCTCAAGCGATTCTGTCTTCTACACAACCAAAGATGGTTTTCGAGAACCGGAGGAATGAAATTATTGATTACCTTCGAAGTCTAATCGGAACTTGTTTTGGAACAGAGGTGAGAAATCTTTTCCAACATATTTAATTGAGTGACTTGTTCACAATCTTTGGTGTAGAGCGAAAAAATGGAAGGCAATATCTCGTCGTAAAATCAGACAAATGTAAAGAAAAAACAAAGACAAGAAATCAACAAGGAAAAGAATAGAAGAAGTTAGGAGATCCATTTGAGGTTGTAAAGGATAAATGGTAAGACGCAGATTCATGTAATCTAAGACCAGATTCGACCTTGGAGTCGAGTCCAATAGTTTGACCACCAAAGATGGTAGAAAACTATTAGACTTCTCTAACAAACAAGATATGCAGTTACTACACTCTAAATTTTACAATGGAGAGGGGAAAATTTGTTGCTTTAAATGTATATGCATAGCCTGGCTGGATTTAATGACTACCAATGCTACCTATTACTCCCTCCGCCCCTTTTTAAGTGTTCAACTTCGTAATTTCAATAAGGAGACATCTTCATTTTATCAACTTTTACCTTCGCTTTCGAATATTATCCTCCACTTTTACCCATTATTTAACTTTTCCAAGAGACAAAATAGTAATTGTACAACCTTTTACAATATTAACTTTTCAAAATGGGAGACTTGTTAAAGGATAACAAAAATTGAAATACTGGACTATTATTTGGGAATGGAGGGAGTATATTTAAGTCTTTAAAGAGGAAGGTCTTGAGCAACTTTGACCAGTTTAAAGGCTTTCCTTTTTTCGCACAAGACGTCACTCACTTGAAGGTTGAACATATGTAAACTAAGGTTATATATTGGGAAAATTTCAAAAAACCCCCCAAACTTTGACCTGAATATCAAAAATACTCCCAAACTTTCAATTTTTTCAATCGTACTCCCAAACTTTCATTCCGTAATCAAAATTGCTCCCACCGTCTGCATCCGTCAGCTCACTAACGGGAATTGCTTACCTAGAAACTAACGGACCCAAAAAAACCGTTAAGTGGCCCAAAACGACGTCGTTTTGGGCCCTTTTTTTTAAAAAATAAAAATAAAAATCTCCTTCTTCCTCCTCCCACAACCACCTGAACCACCACCATCAGCACCAAAATCACCCGAGAAATCACCCACCGTAGCTCTAGCCCCACCACCGCAACACCCATCAACGCTTGACCATGTTTCTTACCTTTTTCGCTAGTAACAGTTCCAGATCTGGCCCCCTTGGCCAAAATCGTGGCTTTCCCAGGCACCACAGGAGTCTTCACGGACACCACCACTCCGGTTTGGGTGTTTGGGTGGACCGCTGCTGCTCCCATCGTCGTTTTGAGCGGCGGTGTAGACTCCTCCGCCCCTTTTTCGCCATTATTGCCGCTCGATATGGCCGCGGGTGGCCCTATCTCGCACAAATCGACCATGGGAGCTCACCAACGGACTGAAATCAAGCCAAAACCGAGTGGGTAGCGAGAAAATCGATCTTGGAGTTTGTACATCTGAATTTTTTTGGACCAAAAATGGTGTCGCCCGGTGTGGGTTATGATGAAATAGTGGGAGGGAGAGAGAGAGAGAGAGAGAAAGCCAACGGTGGAGAGAGAGAGAAGGGCCGACGGTGGGAGGAAGAAGGAGATTTTTTTTTTTAAAAAAAAAAAAAGGCCCAAAACGAAACGACGTCGTTTTGGGCCACTTAACGGTTTTTTGGGTCCGTTAGTGTCCAGGTAAGCAATTCCCGTTAGTGAGCTAACAGATGCAGACGGTGGGAGTAATTTTGATTACGGAATGAAAGTTTGGGAGTACGATTGAAAAAATTGAAAGTTTGGGAGTATTTTTGATATTCAGGTCAAAGTTTGGGGGGGGGGGGGGGGGGTTTTGAAATTTTCCCTTATATATTTCCTGAATCTCTACTGGATTCTAGTCTCACGTTTCAAAAATGATAAATGTACAACAATTAGTCTCCAATATGGCTCTAACACACTCACATGGTGTGTGGAGCCCACAAACACCATGTGAGTGTTCCCGCAATCCCTTCCTGATTCTACTCTAAAAATATCAAATTTTTAGGCAATATCTGAAACTGATACTATGAGTAATTCTAATAGATTTGACCATTGCAGAGCCGAAGTTAAAGTGTTACTTGAAGGATTGAACCAAAATTACATGGAAAAGTTTTGGAAAATATACAAACAAATATTTACATGGAAAATTTCTGGAAAATTTCGAACAGAGATGAACCTAATAAGATCTCTTCAAAACTGGGTTTGTAAGAAGTGGAACTACAAAAGCAATGAAAATCAAATATCAAATCAGAAGTCGATTCTATAAACTTACTTGGTGTGTCTTTAACCTCCTCTATCTTCGTTGCTTCTGCTCCTTTGCTACAACCATAGACATGGAGGCGAGCGGCGTCGCTGGGTCTAGACTCTAGGGTTTGTGGGAAGGAGATGGCGATGATGGGAGATGGCGGAGATGACGATAGGAGATGGCGGCGATGACGATAGGAGATGGCGGAGATGATGACGACGATAGGAGAGTTTGATACACCGTTGTTCCTATGCTATAGTTTTTCCCCCTTTTCCTAGGTTTTTGTTTTCATTTTTTTTCTTTAATTTATTGCGTAACCTGTTGCTCAGGTTAACAAGTTACCAATTCGTAACTTTTTATAATTGATTCGTAACTTTTAGCGATCCAACGGTGGATAGCAAGGGTGCATATGATACACAACGTAAGAGGGGTGTGTATTGTAGCTGCTTCCAAAAATTACAGGAAATAAAAGAAAGAAGAGGTTAAAAATCAACCTATATGTTGCTCTGGCTTTAAATGGGGCTGGGCTAGTGGACGGTAGGATTGGTTTCCTAGAATTAGTCAATGTGTGCGAAAACTGATCCGGACACCTAGTTATAAAAAAAATCAACCTAAATTACTTTTGTTTTTATCTCTATCTAAATTACTTGAATTCACAGTCACAACACTCTTGTTCCTCTCAATCCTTTTCTTCCCACACTGATGCTTTGAACACTTACACCCACTCTTCTTCTGCCCATAAACCAACACCTCCTCCTCCTCCCTCTCCCTCCTCGGTTCTCCGGCCGGCGCCGACTCCCCTGTTTCTTCACCACCACTCCCACTGCCAACGTCAATCTTCTCCAACAAACCACCAAATCTCTTCTCCTCCCGACTCCTAATCAACCACTCCTTCATTAATTCTCCCCTTAATCTCACACTCGAATTCCTCGTGCCCTCCTTCTCAAAACCCGCATTTCGCATTCACTTCTCGATCCTCTCTCCTTATGATTCTCACTTGCTCCCAAGTAAAAGCAAGCTTGAACGCATCACCCAACGAATCGGGTTTCTGCGGCACGACCCAATCCTTGAAATCCCTTCTCAACCCGTCAACAAAAACCCCCTTAAGCAAAGGCTCAGGGATTCCATTTCCAGGCCACTGCTTCAGAATCTACTGGAGCCTCAAATAGTACGATCGAACCGGTTCCCCCTGCTCCTGGTTCAAATTCATGAGTTCGAACCGGAGTTGTTTGTCGTAGTCCAGTTTTCTAGACGCGTCCGTAAACAAGGACTCGATTTCTTCCCAAGTGAGAGAAGGGCAAGGCTCGACGTTGAGGTCGTACCTGTTGGAAAAATGAAAGATTTGTTCGAATATTTTGGTGAGCCTAAATATGAACAAAATTCATTTTTTAAGATGAATGAGAACTGTCTCATTGTGGGAATCGGAAAAGCCAACGGGACGCGCGCGCGCTCGCCGTCACTGAACACCTGAACGAGACAGGGGCCGGGACCGGGACTCAGGATTCGTGGGCCCGCGACCTGTGGTCCGAGGTCTGTGGTCTGTGTCTAGTTTAGGTAAGTTTGATATTAAATTTGGATAATTGGGTCATGAGTCTGATCCGTTGAATCATGTCCAACAGATGAGGAGTTAGTGACCCTTGAATGTCCAAATTGTAACTTCATCACTTACGTGTGTAGCAATTGCTACATAATGGCTTTCAATTGAGCAACTGATGAATTCTCACGTTTTCCATGATCAATTGCAATAGTAATGTTTCGGTTTTTTTTCTTTTGGGAAAAATTGATACATCACATGTCACCCATGAATGGCTATATAATTGGTGCTTCCTCCAATGAATTTGATACACACCGAAACACACCACAACTACACAAAAATTATTTGTTGATTTTTAGTGGGAGAGAGAACAGGCACTTGTTCATTCGACAGGGTGATCCGGTAGGTGTTACCGTGAGTCATTTTAGCCGCTGTATCCTGGGAAGCAGACGCCGATCAAAACCCCAAACACCCTACGTGGGGCGGTGAATTTGCTTTAAGGAGACCGTGTGAAACACGGGCCCCGGATTGGTTTTTTCTATCCTTTACATATTCGTTATTGTTGAATTTCGATTTTACATAATTTCGTGTTCCTCATTTTCAGAAATAAAATTGTCGATTATTGTTTTTCCGGTGCATGTTTTCCTACAGTACCATAGGGCGGCATCGTTTTCGAGCGTGACGGGAAAGATGTTCATCATTGTTTCGACGGAGGAAACGTTGTTTGCTTGGCAAACTTTCGAAAACTGGCTTAAATGTGCGGACGGACACTCGCTGGTGGTTCCTTTGAAGATTGGACAAGGGGCTATGTTTACGTAGGAATCGATTTGGGGATGGGTTTTGGTGAATTGGGTGAGTTCGATGCGAGGGAGTGTGGAAATTGGTTATTGTTGGGACTAGTGACGCTTGTGAGTTCGTCTTCGTCTTCATCTTCGTCTTCGTCTTCGTCTTCTTCATCGGAGGGGTCGGGTTCGCGTGGAAGAGAGTGGAGGAGTTTGGGGAATTTGTGGTGGTGCTGATTGAATTTTGGGTTTTCTGAAGCCGATGATGATGTGGGAGAAAGCTCTGGCGAATGGAAACGGTGTTTTGTTGGACGAGTCATTTTTTGGTTTTAGGTCGTTTTTCTCAAGAATTCAGTTACTACAGAAAAGGAGCGGAAGAATGCGACGGTTGAAAAGTCTGTTTACTGGAAAGGCGCGATGCGGAGAAAATTTTGGGTACGGGTAGATCTACGTGGTGCCGAGCAACATATCTGAGCCGTCCAAAAAATGTTTCGGACGGTCTAGATCCGTAGGTGGCATTTTTGTAAATTTTAAGACCAAATTTACCCGCACTGATCTGGGCTGTCCAAAATATGTTTGGACGGCTCGAATGAACCAGTACCCAAAATTTTCTCCGCGATAAGAATAGCGGTCGTTTGAAAACGGTTTGGGATCCAAACTTCTTCCCGCCAGAGGAGCAGTCAAAATGAAATTAATTTTATACTAGGCTAATTTATCAAAAGACCCAAAACAATAGAAATTAGGGAAATACTAATTCATGCACTCCAAGCGAACTCTAAAATTTAATTAATTTTTTTAATGCTCCACATTCCACATGATAAATAGACTACTCCCTCGGTTCCATTTTAAGTGTCCACTATGAGAATCTGTACATTTTCAAACTACAAAAAAAATATGTTTCACTTTATAATTTTTTTATGTTCTTTACACCAAATTAAAGTTCTCATCGAGCACTTTAATTTGATGAAAAAAAATGTGTGGAAATACATTTTTTTACATCCAAAAAAATACATGTTTCCCCAAGGAGACACTTAAATTGCTGCAGAGGGAATACTAATTACCAAACTATTTATTACGTCCAAAAAAATACATGTTTCCCCAAGTTAGTTTAGGTAGGCTGATATTGATGCTGTCAGAGCATCACCAATGGTATAATTAGATGTGAATACTCAAATATTGCCACATCACCTTTTGAGTATTCATTTAATAGGTTTCTAAAGTTAGCAATGCGAAACTCTACAATGGTTCATTTTTTTCCCATAATCAAAAGAAGGGAAAATATTGGTAGTTTTGAATATCCAAGTTTGATTATTGGGAAAATGTTGTAGTTTTGAGTATCCAAATGTCAAAATTTGAGTATTTATAAAAAAAATATTGCTAACTTTGAGTATTTATCCAAATGCCATTGTGAACCTTTTTTGTGTATCCAAATGCCAAAATTTGAGGATTTTTCTTTTTGAGTATGTCATTGGTGATGCTCTCACACAGCCAAAACTTCTCTCTACTCCCTTGATCTGGCCGAAAGTGGAAAGAAAATGGAATGGGTTTGGTTCTGTTTTCGGAATTGGGTAAATAGGGCTGCTTTAGCTGGTAGGAAAACTTGGCTGGGAGAGAAGGATTTAACTGCCCGTTTGGATGTCAGAGATGATTTTGGGTGGATTTGAAGGTGAATTTATAATGAGGGTAGATTTGTAATGAGGGTGGCCCCACCTCATAAGAAGGGTGGATTTGTTAATGAGGTGTTTGGATGGTATTTTGAGAAGGGGGATTTGAAAGGTGGATTTGATAGGATAAGAGGGCAAATTGCCTATTTGCCCCCAGTTTGTTATTTTAATAAACTAAATGGATTAATTTCACTATAATAACAAAAAAAATACATAATAATTAAAATAAATACATATTAAATACAAAAAAAATATTGAACTAGAATTAGAAAAAAAAAATTCCGGGAAAAAATTAATAACTATTTATTTGTATATATATATACAGGATCAACTTCTAATGAGGGATCCCCCATTTTAAATAAAATGAGGACCTCATGCTTCCCGACCAAATTTCGACGATCCGAACCGTTAGATGTGTTTAAAATGTGTGTGTGTATATATATATATATATATATATATATATATATATATATATATATATATGGAACCCCTTCCTGTCCAAACCCTTATTTACGGACCTAACGTCCGGACCTCCACCTTCCCAATTTTTTTTTGAAAATCCGAACCGTTAGATGTGTTTAAAACGTGATTTTAAGGTCCAACGCGAAGATTTGGCAAAAAAAAATACCCGGAAGGGCTTGATCGGGGCAGTTTTTCACAAAAAAAAAAAGATATAGCGTTTTTGTGAAAAACTGCCCCGATCAAGCCCTTCCGGGTATTTTTTTTTGCCAAATCTTCGCGTTGGACCTTAAAATCACGTTTTAAACACATCTAACGGTTCGGATTTTCAAAAACAAATTGGGAAGGTGGAGGTCCGGACGTTTTAAAATCCGGGAGTTTGGATTGGAAGTTTTTTGATATATATATATATATATATATATATATATATATATATATATATATATATATATATATATATATATATATATATATAGCTCAAACTTCTTATCCACACTCCCGGATTTAAGGAAAAAATGGGGTTTTTTTCTGTTGCAAATTTTTTTTGGAAAATCCGATCCATCCAATGTGTTCAGAAGGTGTTTCAAGGGTCCACGCGGAAAATCTTCAAAAAAAAAAATACCGGGAAGGGCTTGATCCAAGCATTTTTCGCAAAAAATGTAAATATATATTTTTTTGCGAAAACTGCTTGGATCAAGCCCTTCCCGGTATTTGTTTTTGAAGATTTTCCGCGTGGACCCTTAAAGATTTTCCGCGTGGACCCTTGAAAACACCTTCTGAACACATTGGACGGATCGGATCATCAAAAAAAAATTTGGATCATAAGGTGCGGAAATTAAAAGTCCGGATGTGAAGCAAACCTTATATATATATATATATATATATATATATATATATATATATATATATAGGAAGATGTTCTATTGAGGACTCCCTCAAAGATTTCCTCCGTGAGGACCATCCCTTTTTTGATTTTCCGGACCAAATTTCGACGATCCGAACTGCTCAATGTGTTTAAAACATGTTTTCCATGGCCACCGTGAGGAATCACAAAAAAAAAATACCCGAAAGGGCTTCATCCGAGCGGTTTTTCATAATAACCGTACATATATAATTTATCGAAAAATGGTCGAATGAAGCCCTTCCGAGTATTTTTTTTTTTTGACGATTCCTTGCGGTGACCCTTAAAATCACGTTTTAAACACATTGAGCGGTTTGGATCGTCAAGATTCAACCCCGATCCATGAGGTCCGCAAATTACGAGTTTGAGGGAGTCCTTAGTAGAACGGAATCCTATATATATATATATATATATATATATATATATATATATATATATATATATATATAAGTCCCGTTCTCCTAAGGGATCCCTTATTAAAAATTTGGTGCGGACCTAGCCTTTTTTCAACTTTCCGGATCAAATTTTGACGATCCGAACCGCTCAATGTTTTTAAAATGTGTTTTCCAAGGTCCACGCGAGAAATCTTCAAAAAAAAATACCCGGAAGGGCTTGATCCAAACAGTTTTTGATAAAACACACACAGTTTTATCGAAAACTGTTTGGATCAAGCCCTTCCGGGTATTTTTTTTTTTTGACGAATCTACACGTAGGCCCTTAAAAATGCATTTTAAAAACATTGAGCGGTTCGGATCATCAAAATTTGATCCGGAAAGGTGAGGTCCGCACCAAATTTTAACAAGGGATCCCTTAGGAGAACATTTGTGTATATATAACTTCTAATGAAGACCTGATGCTTCCCGACCAAATTTCGACGATCCGAACCGTTAGATGTGTTTAAAATGTGCTTTTAAAGTCCACCGCGAGGATTTGTCCAAAAAAAATACCCGTAAGGGCTTCATCCGATCAATTTTTGTTAAAAACGCTATATATAACTTTTTTAACAAAAACTGATCGGATGAAGCCCTTACGGGTATTTTTTTTGGACGAATCCTCGCGGTGGGCCTTAAAAACACATTTTAAACACATCTAACGGTTCGGATCGTCAAAATTCAGTTCGGAAAGTGAAAAAATTGCTTGGTCCTCATTTTATTTAAAATGAGGGATCCCTCATTAGAAGTTGATCCTATATATATATATATATATATATATATATATATATATATATATATATATATATATATACAGAACATTTCTAGTGAGGTTTCCCTCGCAAATAAAATGAGGGAAAGCATTGCTGGCCGTTGGATTGACTTAACGCATCAATGGCTGAGATTTAATGAACCACTCGCGGGTCACATGGGCGGGTTAGGATCCCGGTTTAAACCCCCATCCAGATCCTGACCCCCCTCATTTCATCTGTCAAACCACAGAGAGAAGAGAGAGAAGGTGAAAAACGCGATTCGAAGAAGACGACGTTGAAATCGATTTCTCCAAGGTGAATCCCGATCTGTTTCTCCTCTCCTCTGTCTATTTCTCCTATCTTCTTCTTAGTATGAAGTGAATCTCTCGCTTTTGGCTTAGGGTTTCAACATAAATCGAAGACAATACGTCGAAGAGCAAGAGGGGAAAAACGCGATTCGAAGAAAACAACATTGAAATCGAGTTATCAGGTATATCTCTCTTCTCTCTCTTCCCTCGCTGTATCTGGTCGAAGAACATGAAATCGATTTCATTCAAATTTTAGGGTTTCGTGATTTTCAAATTTGAAAATTTGAAATCCTAATTTTTTTTTTTCAAAATTTGAATTTTTAAACCCTAATAAGTGTTAGCATGGATGTTTCCATTTTATACTCGATGTTTGTGGATGGTGCATAAATGGATTAACAGGTTTTAATTGATAAAATTGTGGATGGTACATATATGCTGTTGCTTATAAGAAATGGTAAAATCTATGCATGATTTAGGCTTTGAACTTTGAAGAATTTAAGACTTGTATCCGCATTGATGTTTGTTCTACTTCAAGTATACCCAGTAGCTTTAGTGTTTGAGATAATAACGGGAAAAATTGGTTTTTTTTTTTTTTTTCCTTTTTTGAAAATTTGTAGAGGTAGTCATGTGCTTACCCATGTATCTTTATTAGACATTCTGCTGGTTTTTCAGATACATTTACTTAGTTGATGCTTTACTTGGTGAATATGAAGCATTCAGATTTGGTGATTATCTCAATTGTGCATACCCAAATATCTTTATAACTTGGTTTTTTGGATGTAGAAATTCTAGGGACTTCTGGGGTCAATGCAAGCAAACAAGGGTTGTGAATATGTATTATTGTCCGTGTCTGTGACACCATTTTAGTTTTTTCTGGTGTTTTCACAAATTCTTACATGAATATATTTCCTTTTCATGTGCTATTCCATCTTTTGGTTGCTTCTGATTTTCTTTGATTTGATGTAGAAAGTTGCTACATATTGCTTCTGATTTTCTTTGTGAGCTGCTGGCTTGGAGGGGGGTGCCACACACACGAGCATTGGAAATCTCACAATAGCTACTAGTCCAAACAATGATTTTTGTTTCTCAATTTTGGTCCAAAATGTTATTTTGATGATCTAATGTGCGTATTCTTAGGCCTGGTTGTTGAATCAGTAAATATTCATCTGGATTGCTTTCAATCATCTGAGCATCAATGATGTTTAATTTCAGGGGATTGGGATTCAATGAAGAGGAAGCAAAAGAGGCAGCTCCTAGGGTCATGGATAAAGCAGGGGATGTTGCAACAAAAACCACAAAGACAATGTACTCCATTGCTTTTGAAAAGGAAGACCAAGCAAAGAATGTCAAAGCTGTTTTAAGCTTTTCCTTTCTCATTTTGCTTGTACCTAGGCTTAAGATAGATGTTAAATGTGATGATGTCTTGGCTTGAGTCCATTTTGTAAAACATTTTGTATTCATGCCAAAGTGGATAGATGACAAAGTAACTCTTATTGCAGAAGGGAAATTTTGGCAGCTTGGCTTCTGTATACATAGAGATGTGTCGTGTAGGTTTTATTAGGGTAAATTCACCCTAGTTGTAAGTGATAATGTATAGTTATGTTGTTTGAAGATATCTTCTTGTTCCAGAAATTAATCACAGTTTTTTTTTCCTTTGATTGATGTCTGAAAAAGTACAAGATGATTGCTCGACCATGGGCGTAGAGAATGCCCAAGGTCTCATAAGAAATGCAGCTCAACACAAACCCAAACTACAAAATATACCCAAACTGCAATTAACAGAAACAGATTACATTACAAACTACATTACATTAGTTGGTTCAAGAAGCGATACAGTCTCAAACGACAGTCTTAACAGTCTCAAACTACATTACATTAGTAACAGTAGCAGCAAAATAACAGCAGCAGATTGAATTTCCAGCAAGTTGTTCACCAAACTAACAGCAGCAGATTGAATTTGCAGCAGCAGATCAAACTCAAGTTGTCCACCAAGTTGTTCACCAAACTAACAGCAGCACATCTTGCGAAGACCTATGAAACAGGTTTAAAAGGTAGTCAAATGACAAATAAATTGATTAAAAACTGGGTCATTCAAACATAGTAGTATTTAAGTTCTTGGCAACGATACAACTTAAGATAACTTTTTGGCAACGATACAACTTAAGTTCCTAAATAGAATTCTAGGCAATTTTAACCCTTAGATACAAGTTTGGGAACTAAGATAATAATTCCTTATCGACATCTTTATAAAGTAAAACGGAGGTTAATACAAGTTTGATTTACAATGACATCAATAAGGAATTCTTAACTTAGTTTCCAAACTTGGTTTCAAAACAGAGTTCTTAAAAGGTGGATTTCATAATGATTCAACTGGCATTTTAACTAATTGAACAAATAAGCAACTATATCAACCGGCAGCACAATTGAGAAACTATGGTTTAACCAATTCACACATTGCATAAAATAATGTTAAATACTACACTTCAAAACTATTCAGAAGCCATTCCACAAGCCATGATCATCTCGATTCTCAGAAAACAAACAGGAAAAAACAATTCCGATGATAACTCGACAAAAATGCGACGAAAAACATACTGAACGGTTCCACCAAACCACACTGTTGTAATCCCAGAAGGGAAGGGAAGCAAACCAGTCGAAACCCTAATTTGAACAGTCTACTCGAGTTTTCAGCATAAACCCTAAAAGTTCGAACACAAATGGAATACATACAGTACAACATAAACCCTAAGGCCTCGTTTGATTCGGGTATTAGGAGGGTGGGATGGGACTAATTTTGTCTAATCCCACGTTGTCCCTTGTTTGGTTCCCGGAAAATGGCATGGGATTGTTAATCCCAGGATAGTTTTAGTCTACTACGGGGGTTATTATGTAATACCTGGGGGGGTGTGGTATTATTTTGTCCGGGATAAACCCACGCGGAAGGAGAAGTCCCCAAATTGCAAAAATGCCACTCAGCCCTCATCATCTTCCTCCTCCTGTCACGCCTCTCTCTCTCTCTCTCTCTCTCTCTCTCTCTCTCTCTACTGATAAAACCACCCCCACCCCCATAACCGAACCCTTCTCTCTTGTAAATCTCCACCATAGATCCACCCCAAATGTCCCCAAATCCATCACAAAACCGAACCCTAAGCCATGTTTTTCTCCACAACCCGTGTTCTCCGTAAATCGTCCAAGGGACTGTGATTTCTTGGGGTTTTCCACTCGATTTTTCGGATTTTGTTCCCCATCCAATTGGTAGTTCAACTTGATTATGACTTTTTTGGTGGGTATGTTTGATTTGATAAAAATGGGTATGAATTTTTTCAACAAAATTTCGGTTCTTGTCTTTCGAATTTCCATAACTGGATATGTTCCGATTGGTTGTTCTACTTGACTTTGAGATTTATGATGTATATCTTTGATTTGATGGAATGGGTTTCGATTGTTTCAAAGGAATAGCCGTTTTTTGTGTTTCGAATTTTCCCAACTGGACTTGTTCCAATTGTTAGTTCTACTTGATTTTGACTTGATTGAGGCTATGTTTGATGAAATGGGTTTCAATCCGCTGGTTTTTCGGACATCTCAGAAGCTCCATTCATCAAGCAAACACTCAACCCACAACCAGTTTCTGGGTTGATTTTCGATTTTCTGATTTTCTGATTTCTGGGTTGATTTATGGATTGAGAGAGAGCCCTAAAATTAATCCCAAAATTTAGTTTGGGGAATGTCACGCCCTCGATTTTACAACAATAAAAGTAAACATTTTTAGAAATGAAAGTGCATACTTCATACATTTTCTTCTTTTATCTCACCACAACGCTTCTTACAAAAAAGTACCCGTCTCCCTTTGGAAAGGCATGAATTTAAAAGATAAATTGATTACATTCTTCCAAACAATTTAAAAAAAAATAAGTTTACAAACCCATCTTAGTTTAAAAAAAAATACATAATCATCTCCCAAATGAGTACCTACTAAGTTTCAATAAGAAACAATGATCAATGATGTCTTCAAAAGATTTCATGCACTCCCAATGCACTTCACGCCATGCTCCTCATCAAATACCTGAAAATTGATAGGTTGAGCTACACAAGCCCAGTAGAAAAATCCCTGACACAAACTCTATATATATATGCGGTGCACCATGCTTGTGAGTGAACCTACAATGCATAAGCCCAATTTTTAAAAATCATTCTTTCTTTAGATGCATGTCTCGTCACACACATACATACACATACATATACACACACACAAATACACCCTCGCGCATACACGACACCACACATACATAACCACGCTTGAAAGTTTCAAACCGATCGGAAGTACTCTTTACCACTTAATTTCCATTGCAACACCACCTTAGTATCACCACGACTTTGTCCCAGTCTTTTCTCTAACAATCAACTCTTCTTACTTCTCATCACACCCAAAGACTCTAATTTCTCAACATAACCACACATTTTGATTTCTTCGATAGATATTTCCTCAATATCGAGACACCTTTCATAAAATGTACAACGAATACCACACAATTCCCAACTCCACGAACACAATCAAATCAACTAAGGAATGTAAAGAATAATACACAACAAACAACACATAAACAACCACACACAACAAGCAATATATAACAATAACACGCAACCAACAACACACCACAACAAACAACACAACATATCTAACTCCACAAGCCAACAACTCAATTAAGGAATACAAAAGACTAAAAGATTAGACACTCAAAACATCCCACCAACAGTTTCATTTACCAAGAACTCAACATGTCTAACCTTCCCAAACTCATTCGATTAAGGGCATTTTCGTAATTTCATCACGGGTCAAGACCGTAAGCATCTCCATCAATCCATGCCTCAAATACACTCATAAATATTCCAATTTCATTACTAGGAAAGCAATATAACCTATACACATGAATATCACAAAAGCCCCAATTTTGGTTTAAGCCATAAATTAGAAATTTCACAGCACAACAACATCTACGAAAATCGTATGCAGAAACCAAGAATTTATTATCTAAACACATAGATATATAGAGAGAGGAGAGAAATTCCTACTTGACTGGGTTTTGAGCAAAACCCCAACTTCCAAAACTCAAGCTCCAAGCTTTTATGTATTCGTGACGCATCATACGCGTAATTTCAACCGAACAGCCTTGTGTTAAAAAATTCATCAAAAATCACATACTCAATATTGTTCAATGATTCTAAAGCTAAAACATCACTAACTTATCAATGTTTAACGTCCATGGGGACCCATAACCAATAGACTTGATAATTATCACGGAATTTACAAATACGCAGCCCTCAATAATCTGCCCAGATTTTAGGATTTCCAGAACGCAGCTTGGTGCGTGAATTGTTTACAAATGTCCACTTCATGTTTTACTCCAATTTTTGGACACAATCTGGTATACTCATGTATGTACATCATATAAAAATTTCAGAAAATAAGGACATGATTTACTAGGTCTAACGCATCAAAAACCGAAGGCCACAAAAACCTAGATTCAGCAGAATAGTGAAACAGAGCACAACTTGGTTCACGATTTTTTTCATATTTTCTGTAATTCGAATTAACCTCTAAAATTTTTATACAACACAGAGAACATCCATGGGTAGCTTTGGTAAAAGTTTCATAAATTTAAAAGTTCTGGAACTATATAAAAAAAAATCGGCCAAACTGAGATCGGTAGAAAAAACGGATGAACTGGACAGCCTAACTTTGAAAAATCACCATAAATTGAACTCTTAATGTTTTTGAGTGATTCTTGTGCCAAAAGTTTCGTACTAAAATGAACTTAAAAATTCCAGAAGGGACCAAGGTCTAATTCGTACTCCAAAGACAAGAAAATAAGCAATTACAGAGGCTACACAAATCTGTCTCAGAGAAAATTTCCAGATCTGCAGACCCGATTTCAAAAATTCATAGTAAATCGAATTCTCAATGGATTTGAGTGATTCTAGCGGCAAAAGAAAGGTCTCTGAGTTAAATTTAAATCATATGAAGGAACCAAAACCTAATTAACAGTTTATGAAGGAGAAATCAACCAAAAATTGAGACCCAGTCTGCTGTAATAAAACTGTTGTTCATATCGGCATATATACACGAAAATTTTCGATTAAAATTGATAAAAACGAGGGAGATGAGAACTATACTTGTAGAGGTGAAGTGGGGAGGTGGAGATGGTGGTCGGACATGGCGGTGGAGGTCGCCGGAGGTGGAGGCAGCCGTAGCTTCTCCCTTCCTCTCTCCTCTTTTCTTCTCTCTTCTTCTCTCCTTTCTTCTTCTCTGATTTTTGGTTTCCCCAGAAATGAAAGGGGAAAGTGATGGGAGTAGGTGTAGTGGTGGGGAACAGGCGTGGGGTGGGGCGCGAAGCACGACGTGCAGTACAATTTACTCTGAGCGGTTTACAAACTGTTCGAGTTTCGATTTCAGAAAAATACCAAAATATTCATACTGACTTAGAAAATCATGGGCAACATCACCGTGTGCTCAGAATCGTCTAGAAAAATTTTAAAAATTAGGCACGCATTACGATGCGATCCCGAGTGACATCATTAGATAGGTTTAAGTCCCACCACTGCAACAAGTAAGCTAGTATCATCCACGTAGCTAAAAAAAATCATATTCCACATCTTTATTTTATTTAACACAAATTTGCGGGTCTTTACAGGGAACCAAACATGGGATTGACCGAAAAACGGGATATCCCGATGTTAATCCTACACAAATCAAACAAAGGATTGAGTGAGATTCAGTACTAAATTAGTCCCAGGACAAATAATCCCGGACTATTAATCCCAGGACTACCAATCCCACCTATTTTAGTCCGCGAATCAAACGAGGCCTAAAAGTTCGAACACAAATGGAGTTCAAAAAAATTGTTTCTGGAAACCCAAAATCGAAAAATACCTGCAAATGTAGAGAGAGAGAGAGAGAGAGAGAGAGAGAGAGAGAGAGAGAGAGAGAGAGAGAGAAGAACCTGAATTGAACCTTCAACGATCGACCTCGAGTAGACTATTCGTGAAAACCCTAAAAAATAAAAAATTGACTTCAAAAATGGCGAAAATGATGACAATCGAACGAGGGAAGAGAGAGAAGAGGTGAATACCTTCGATTTCGTCAAGATCTGGGCTGGTTTGGTTCGAGGTCGATCGATTACGCGATGTGTTTTTGAAATTGCCTCCTCTCTCTCTCTCTCTCTCTCTCTCTCTTCTCTCTCTATCGAATACCGTGAATGGGGAGGGGAGGGATCCGGATATGATTTAACCCGCTACCCCTGACCCAAAATGTTTTAACCCGCTTTTGTTTTACCCGCGTGTTGGGCTTTTAATCTCAGTCATTCAGATCGTTGAGGCGATCCAATGGCCCATAGTCACTTGCCCGCATTATTTTTGTGAGGGCATCCTCACTAGAAATGTTATATATATATTTGTATTGTTGATTTTTTGTTTTTCTTGAATGGAGAGTAGATGGTAGTTGAATGGTTCATGTTTGGTGGAGTGGTAGATAGATGATTGAATGGTGGGTTTGTGGTTGAATGTTTGATAACATTTTCTTTATAAATACCAAACAAAACTCATTTTTTTACAACCAAATTTTGAATCATAAAAAGAAGTCTGTATTTCATTTGTGTTTTTAACTTGGTTTCAATGGCCCGCAGGGCCGGCCCAGGCCCAAGGCCCACAAGGCCTGGGCCTAGGGCACACCAAAAATGGCTCAAATTTGGGGCACTCCAACATTTGGTACAAATGGGCTTGACTAGAACACTTTTTTGGGCCAAATAAAGAAAAAATCCACTATTAGTTATAAAAGAGTCCAACCATTGTGACCCAACATTTAAAAGAAGCCCTCTAAAATTGGGTGTAGCCCATATAACTCGCCCCAATCCGTAATAGTGGATTTTTTAAAAAATCAGTCAAGCCTGATTGAAACCTCCTGGAGGCCCACTAGAACCCCAAATAGTGGATACACCCAATTTTAGAAATTGGGAATCCCTGGACTAACAAGTGGCAATACTAAGTGCTGCTATATTGTCTTTTCACAGGGATTGTTGTAGGACTAATAAACTAGGAATTAGGATTCTGGATTAGGAATTAGGATTCTAGGAACTACGAAGATCTATTAATCTATTATATATTAATAGATTAACACATGACGAAGTAATTAGGTAGTAATTTTCTCATCTTCTTGTTAGAGTTTCGAGTAGGTTTGTATTTGGGATTTCTAAATTGACACAAGTTCTTGAGTTTTTCCAAGTAACCAAAAAGTTGTTGATCAAATTTCACTATTTTCTAGCAGATAAAGTCGTAATATTAATTCCAGCATATCAAATTTCTTACTTATTATAAGTAGTTAAATGAGCCATTTTGACCCAAATTTTTTAGAGGAAACTAAAAGAACATATTTGGGTAACACTAGGGTTTAGCATTGGCATAACAAAGGAGTTTTGATCCAAATTTTGTTTTTAAAAAGGCACAGGACTGGAAATGCTCTAAATCATTGTTAAATTTAGATTGTATTAATTCCCTCTTGCACGGGAAGATTGTAGTAACAAAAACGCAGAAAGTTCGGTTGAGGAACGCAAAAATTTTTAGGGCACATTTTTTTAATTAGGCCTAGGGCACCCAAATACCTTGGGCCGGCCCTGATGGCACGTCATGCAGGAGATGATGGTGGGACCAGGATATGTAATCCGGGTCCTCTCATATCCGGGTGCATATCCTGCATCCAAACACACTGTAAGGGATGTAGCCATGTTGGGTGGCTGGGATTGCGTAGGATTTGGTTGTAGAGTGGCTGGGATTGCATAGGATTTGGTTGTAGGGTTGCTGTCCTTGTCTTTACCTTGTCCACCAAATCATCACCATCAACCACTGCATTATTGAAAATCACAACAACCAGTGCATTATTGGTAGCTCAGTGGTAGGCGTTGTGTACTCACATGCATTTGATTGGATTCAAACCTCATTAACTATGACTAACAATATTACATACTTTCGCCGAACCCGAAAAAACAACAAAAAAATTACAGGAAATTGAAAAAAAAAAAAAGAGTTTGATAGTCAACTTAAATTATTTTTGTTTTTATCCTTACCTAAATTACTTGAATTCACAGTCACAACACTCTTGTTCCTCTCAAGCCTTTTCTTCCCACAACGATGCTTTGAACACTTACACCCACTCTTCTTCTGCCCATAAACCACCACCACCTCCTCCCTCTCCCTCCTCAGTTCTCCGGCCGACGCCAACTCCTCTGTTTCTTCACCACCACTCCTGTAGGAAAGGTCAGCGCGTAGGGTGACGGGGTAGTTGACCAACCTATATAAACAAGCCACGTGGCTCGAAAAGTCTCAATAAGACACGTCATAATTCAAATAGCAAATGATGACTAAAAGAAAACCCCATCGCGAAGGTGATAACCTTGAGGAAGGAATGTGACAGAATTGCAGGTGCCCTGAATAAGGGAAACACCACTTAGAAGGAAGCTCACCCCTCGCGAGGTCCTCAGCGAAGAGGGTTGCCGCGACGGGGAAGAACGAAAGCCCACGCGAATACGCGAACCAAGCTCACGACGGTACCTGGCCAAAAGGCAGGGGTACGGAAGTCGATACGAGCTCGAGTTAGGTCTTGGCGCGAGCCAAAAGGCTCGCGACCATGCCCAACACCGCGGGAATAGAGGAGATACAAGTGGCTTGGTGGCTTTAGAGGATTAAGGGTCGCTGCAAGGGAAATGATGCACTGGAATGACCTAATGGAAGCTTCCTAACGGCCAGTGACATCACCCACGTCGCCCAGGTATACGGAGAGAGCACGTGTCATCATGTTAGTGGGGAAAAGTCTGCAGCCCCATGATTGGGTGCAGATCCCTATAAATATGGGGCACTCATTCACAAGTTCCAGAGAGATTCTGATTCATCCTTAGAGTACGGAAATCCTAGAGAAAAAAAGTGACTCAGAGCCCTGGAATCAAGAACGTTGTTCTTGCTGGTGCTCCCGAGCCTTTCTAATCTCTGGAACTCTACAATGGTTCATTTTTTTCCATAATCAAAAGAAGGGAAAATATTGGTAGTTTTGAGTATCCAAGTTTGATTATTGGGAAAATGTTGTCGTTTTGAGTATCCAAATGTCAAAATTTGAGTATTTATAAAAAAAATGTTGCTAACTTTGAGTATTTATCCAAATGCCATTGTGAACCTTTTTTTGTGTATCCAAATGCCAAAATTTGAGGATTTTTCCTTTTGAGTATGTCATTGGTGATGCTCTCACACAGCCAAAACTTCTCTCTCTACTCCCTTGATCTGGCCAAAAGTGGAAAGAAAATGGAACGGGTTTGGTTCTGTTTTCGGAATTGGCTAAATGGGGGTACTTTAGCTGGTAGGAAACTTGGCTGGAAGAGAGGGACTTAACGGCCACGGCCCGTTTGGATGTTGGAAATGATTTTGGGTGGATTTGTAATGAGGGTGGATTTGAAGGTGGATTTGTAATGAGTGTAGCCTCACCTCATAAGAATGGTGGATTTGTTAATGAGGTGTTTGGATGGTATTTTGAAAAGGGGGATTTGAAAGGTGGATTTGATAGGATAAGAGGGCAAATTACCTATTGGCCCCCAGTTTGTTATTTTAATAAACTAAATGGATTAATTTTATTATAATAACAAAAAAATACATAATAATTAAAATAAATACATATTAAATACAAAAAAATATTGAACCAGATTTAGAACAAAAAAAATAATTTCCGGGAAAAAATTAATAATTATTTATTTGTGCATATATATATATATATATATATATATATATATATATATATATATATATATATATATATATATATTGTTAATTTTTTTTTCCTTGAATGGAGAGTAGATGGTAGTTGAATGGTTAATGTTTCGTGGAGTGGTAGATAGATGATTGAATGGTGGTTTGTGGTTGAATGTTTGATAACATTTTCTTTATAAATACCAAACAAAACTCATATTTTTTTACAACCAAATTTTGAATCATAAAAAGAAGTCTATATTTCATTTGTGTTTTTAACTTGGTTTCAATGGCACGTCATGCAGGAGATGATGGTGGGACCAGGATATGTAATCCGGGTCCTCTCATATCCGGGTGCATATCCTGCATCCAAACACGCTGTAAGGGATGTAGCCATGTAGGGTGGCTGGGATTGCGTAGGATTTGGTTGTAGGGTGGTTGGGGTGATTGGGATTGCATAGGGTTTGGTTGTAGGGTTGCTGCCTTGCTGGGATTGCATAGGATTTGGGTTAGGTAATTAATTCAGGTTTCCTTTTCCTTTTATTTTAACACTATTAAAAACAACTTTGATATTATCATTTACCTTCTTTTATACCACCAAATTACATAAATAGATAATTTAATGTAATGTGCACACAACACTCACTCTGGTACTCACATAATTTTTGACATAACATTTAAATAAATAAAATGTACAACTACACAAAATGTAATTTTTTTGAATGAAAATGCTATTAAAAAATTCGGATCATCACACTACTGGAAAAAGTTAGGTTTGAACTTGTCACTCTTAGGGGTACTTCTATGAATGGCCCTTTTTGAAATTATGCAGTTAGGATTACTGTTGATGGGCCTTTGGTTAATTAGTTTATTGTAGTAAGAACTATTGATAGTACAATTTTATCGAAAATTGCTCGGATCAAATCTTTTTCGGACGTTTTTTTTATGATTTCTCACTTGGACCCTGAAAAACACGTTTTAAATACATTGAATGCTTCAAATCATCAAATTTAATCGGGAAACGTGAAATCCGCATGGGTCCGCATGGGAAGGGTCCTTATTTGAAGCTCTGGGTATATATATGAAACATTTAGTAAATACTTATAATTTTACCTATTGTTATAAATTTTTATAACTATTTAACCTTATGGTATGGAATTTGGTTGTTGCAATCTGGAATCTGATATGTAATGGTAATACGTTGTTGGTTGCTAATTTTTTTTTTTTTTTTGCCTTTTTAATTGCATTTAGCGCTTATGTAAGGTTTTTGTGAATAAAATCGGGACTGAACCGTGACTCATGGATTGGATCGGAACTGAACTATAGGACTTTTGGTCCGGACATGAATTGCATTTTCTTAGAACCTTGACTTGCAATTTGGCTCTCGGATTCACCGTGGGCAACCTTATTTTTATATTTTCAAATGTCTTTTAATTTTAAATACCTTATAGAATTTTAAAACTTTTTAGCATTTATGGAATGTAATTTGTGGATAAAATTGGGATTGAACCATGACTCAGATTGGTTCAGAACCGGACCGTCGGACTTTTAGTTTCGACACGGATTGCATTTTCTTAGAACTGTGAGTCAAGGTTCAGTTCTCGACAGAGTCTGCTCATAAGTTTCGGAGGCTTGAATTGAACTCATTCAGTGATGCCACCCTTTATTTTGCATACAAAAGTTGATCAATCAGGAGTTGTTATAAAAACCATTACAAAAGCTTTACCATTACAAAATGTAAACCTATAATTATCCAAAAATATACAACCGTTAGAATATTTCAAAGTCCATCATGAACATTTGTCTTCTTGCACTTTTAGCGGTAAACGTACTAACTAATCTTCATAATCAGGCATCTTCGCCATATCCTTCTCAATGGACAAAATAGCCAATTCATTTAATCTTTCTTCAGACATGATTGACTAGAGATAAGTTTTTATTAATTTTAGCTTCTTTACCGCGATGCAATCGTAACGGTATAGTCAACAATATTCTGTAGGCAATCAATGTGGGAAACTACCATCAACGCAATTGTAGTGGTATAGTCAACACTATTATATATGCAATTAATGCGGGAAACAACTATCATTGCCACCTTTCTCAATTGAAAGGAGTAAAGTTGAAGTAAAAGTTGATGTGAAATGAGTAATAATGATATTTCTCTGATAAATTGCATTTATGGAGGGAGTACAATAAACTGACTCGTCCTAGTAAAATTAGTTGAACATATGGGTCATCGACCACAAGTAAAAACGGTGGCCGAACTGATCTTTCACCAGAATTACTTTCCCTCTTCCCTTGACATGCCTGTGACATAGTCACGGCCATTACTATATGTTTTGGCTAAATAATTGAGTCAAGATTATTTTTTTTTGTCTTTACTTAAAAAGTTCCCATTTGCTAGTTTCACATCGACTTTTTTTTTTTTTTTATTGGTTTAATTGTTTTAATGGAAAAATAGAATTCATGTAGCTCGGTTTGGTTTGGTTTGAATTATTGGATCGTTTTAATGAGAAATCTAAAAAATAAAAGATTATGATAAAAATCTTTAAAAAGTTAAGGACAAAAGTAATTTAAAATAGACAGACTTTTTGGATTATCTTTATCTTTATTTACAAAAAAATTTGTTTGATTAATAATTTTTACTTTTCAGATGTCTCCTGTTGAGACGGACCAATAACCCAAAAAAAAATTGGCGCAATACTACAAATTAGATTTTTTTTTTGAGTAAGGACAAAAAAATGATTTGGCTCAATTATTAAGGGGTGCTTTGGAAAAATTTTGTTTTTATTCAAACTTTTTTTGGCATTTGTTAGTTTTGTGTCGATTTTTTGTGGATTATTGGTTCGTCATGTCGACGAGAGGATTTTTAAAAAGTCAAAACTTATTGTAAAAATATTTAAAAAGTTCCCTAACGACAAAAATAATCCACCAAAAATCGACGCAAAACTAACAAATGCAATTTTTTTTTTAATAAAGATAAAAACAAACCAAATGATACCTCCACTGGAAATCCTAATTTTCTTTTCCATTTTTTTTAGCCCGACAATAACTTTGCGTTTTACTCACATTTAGCTTGACACTTATATATTAATTTTGAAAAGAAAATACTGATCACTTGCCAAGAACATCCTAACCATGGCGAGAAGGGATCATTCCGAGGAGTAGAGCCACTCAAGGATTTGGAGAAGGTTTCGTCTTCAATGCAACTCAAAAGGTTAAGGGCAAAAAAGATTCTCAAGGGACGGTTTTGGTTTTCGAATCGTATGGAATATTTTATAGCGCAAAGAAGATGTGGGAGTCTCCACATGAAAAATTTGATATTTGGGGCGTAGTTGTTGATTCATGTGGGGAAGTTTTGGGGGAGAAATTTTCAATAGTTTGTTATCTTGCCAACTAGAGAATTTTTCTTTAGGTGTTCTATTTCTTTCTTTCTTCTTCTAATATTTTGTTATCTTTAATGAAATATTCTTTCTTCGCTTTTCAAAAAAACAAAAAAAAAAAAGAAATATTCTTTCTTCGCTTTTCAAAAAAAAAAAAAAAAAAACAAAAAACCACTGCGTGATGCCAATAGTCAACTTTATTGGTTTATTTATCTTTTTGTAATCCTATAGTCAACTTTGTTGGCCTACTGGCTTTAAAAAGGGTTACATTTTGCAATCCTATAGTCAACTTTGTTGTCCTAGTGGCTTTAAAAAGGGTCACATTTTTCCTAGTCTTATAAGTGCTAAATTGCTCTATAAATATCATAGTGTACTTTAGTTATTTCCAATCCATTCCAATTATTTTCCCTCTCCAAGAAGAAACAGATCGAAACGTCATGGAAGCTTTCTCACTAGCTATAGGTTTTCTTGTTATATTTCTCACCATTAGCTTCTTTGCTTTCAGAATTAATGCATCCAATGTTGATACAAATCTGCCACCAGGTGACTCAGGGTGGCCTATTCTGGGTGAAACCCTAGCTTTCATCATCAACCCGGACAAATTCGTCTATGATAGGATGAAGAAACACTCTCCGGACATTTTTAGGACCAATCTTTTCGGAGAAAAGATGGTGATCATATGCGGCCCTAACGGCCACAAGTTCCTCTTCTCCAATGAGGACAAGCATTTCACCAGGTTTATGCCAATGTCCATGCATAAGCTCATTCTCGCCTCCCAACCCAAAACCGATAAGCTTTATCTCAGTACATATGCTGCGAAGATGACGCGGTCTGCGGGGTTTCTGAAGCCCGATGCACTGGCCACTTATGTGGCAGGTAATTCTGTACAAGTAAAGTTCTTGGGAAAAAAAAAATCTCAACTTGTATTACTATTCATCTTAAGTTGTTTGAATAGTATGCAAAACAAGTTCTTAAAAATAATCACTTTTTCCAAGAAAAATTGAAAAAAAAAAAAAACAATATCAATAATTTCTATTGATTTGTGAGAAAAGTTGGAATTTTTTCTTGAGAAAACTATGCAATTTTTTTAAGTTCTCGTTTTGCGGACAGTGTTAGGAATTGAACTTCACGTTCAATCCACGTCTTCTCTACGGATCTTGAAAATTAGGGTGGCAAATATCACAACAAACGGGAAAAGAGTGCGTAATAAACAGAAATAGAAAAGACACACAGATATACATGGTAAACGTCAACTCGAGGAAAAATCGCGAAAGTCATATCAATCAACTATAATCAAAGAATTAATAGAGTACATGCAAAAGTCCTCTTTTCTCTCTCCCGCCACCTATAGTGTGCGCTTTCTAACCCTAATTTCAATGCAACTACAGTATGAATAGGTAAGGTTCAAGGGCTAAACAAAATACCGTTTTAGGACGGTGGGAGTACAAGTCTTCTCCTTAGTGCCGCACCCCTGCGCTGAACTATTATTGAAGATTGTCTCTATTCCCAATAGACAAGACAAACATTTTACCACAGTGGGAATATCATTTCGGATCATTCTGCATGAAATTTTCATACAGTTTGCTGTGGGCCGGCATTAGTATTTTTTTTTTCTAAACTGAAAACATGTAGGAGAATCCTATAACTTAATTCTTTCATTGTAAAAGGTATTGTCATATCATCATGGATGAGATCTCTAACTAGTTTTCTATAATTACTTGGCAGGTATGGACTCCATTATCCAAAACCAGATGAAGACTCAATTTGAAGGTAAGACTGAAGTGAAGATTTACCCTTTCTCCAGGTCCATAACCTTGACCCTTGCGTGTCGCTTCTTTCTGGGCATCGAAAATCCAGAACGTGTTGCCAAACTCACAGGGCAGTTCGATAAAGTAACCCAAGGGTTTCACTCCTTTCCCATCAACGTCCCCGGGACCGCGTTTTACTACGCAGTCAAAGCTGCCGAGAAGATTTGTAAAGAGCTCGTGGATATCGTCGCAGAGAGGAGAGCTCGAGTGGCTTCCGGATCAGCACAATCTCACGATATATGCACTACAATGATTGTCGCAGGAGAGATGCCGGACGAGGAGATCAGTAAGAAGCTGATGGGGATTCTAGTGGCTGGTTACAGTCCAGTTGCTATTACCATGACTTTCTTCACGAAATTCGTTGGAGAGAGACCTGATGTTTATCAAAAGATCTTATCAGGTAATTAAAACTCCCCCATTTTGTTTTATCGGCAAAAGAAAATCGTATACTCCCTCCGTCCCATATTTGTTGTCCACTTGCACTATTCACTACACCTTAAAAAATTGGTTACATTTTCATATGTATAATGTTATATATATATATATTCAATATGAATCTCGTTTGATAGTTTTCGATTAATAGTATTAAACAAAATTTTCAAAATTGTAAAAAATATTATAAATTGAAAGATATAAACAATTAAAAAATGGCACGCATGCCCGTAAATGGACAAGAAATTCAAGACGGAGGGAGTAATATCGGAATAAATAATACACAAGACATTTGTCGTAAAATTTTAACCTTGCACTCTACTACCTTTCTCAAGCTGAGCTTATACTTATGTGTCGGGAAAACATTTATGTTATAACAATCACACCAGTGACTATTAGAAAATTGAAGCACCTCGAATAATTCTGGGTCTTGGAGGTAATAATCGAGCACAACCCCACAGTGACCCTAAGAGTTTGCTGTCAAAGGGAATTGAATTTGAGACTTGAGGTGAGGGCGAACCTCTGAGTCTCAAGGCAAGACCACTTTGCCGGCTCCTTGGAGTTAGAATAATGTGACTGTTAGAAAATTGAATAGGCATTTTTTTTAACTATGTGTGTTAAATGTAAACTTAGTTTAGACACCCTAACTTTGATCTGTGAATGCTATTAGGCATTCCTGATGATGAGGAAGTGCCAATAACATTACAACAAAGCTGAAACAAGATCTTGAAAAGGTTATCAAACTCCCAAAACCTTTCAAAACGTAACCTAAAGCTCAAAGAGCAGCCAAAAATCACTCAGGATCACCTGAGCACTCAAAGGAAGAGAGCCCAACGCTCAAGTCGCCTGCAAATAACAACTTTTTGCAGAGCATCTGCAGAGCGTAATGATGGGATTCTTCTATTTGTTCAATGTCTCCACACTGTAACCTCACATGCCGAATTTGCCTAATCACCCTAAATCACTATCAAGCTGTCACGCCCTCAAAATTTTAAAAGAATATCCATTAAGAAAATCCACGTAGACGGTCAACAAGTCCACGGCCACGACAAAGTCCAAAAAGAATAGTCAAAGTCAACAACATAATACATAAAGGTCTATGGGCACCCGGGCCCCAAACATACACGTACATAAGTTTTAAGTAAGTTTACAACCCGTTGTCAAAAGAGAAGACGTTGACAAGTTACAAAATCATCTTGGCAAAACACTACTTCTAAGATGATAATATAACTCTTCCGTAAGCTTTCAAAATAATGCATGCAAGCACTCCAGGCACTCCATGATCATGCTCCTTGATGGGTACCTGAAAAATTTATAGGTTGAGCTACACTAGTCCAGTAGAGAAATGTCTAAAAATTCTAAGTGAAATGAAGTGTACATGAGTAATAGACAAAGAAACATAAATCATGAAACAAGAGTTGAGAGGGAGAGAGAGTGTTTTAAAGTTAAAGGACTTGAAAACAACACATAGGCTAATAGATTCCATCTACTACCGTCTCTCGTGCTCAACTCATGCTCGACTTGTACCCGACACACCACAAGTGTCCTACACGTTTACCATATGTGTCTCATTTCTCTTAATCATTTCATTATTTTCCAGGCATGCCATATAGGCCCCGTGTCACTCCGGGCATGCCATAAGGCCCCGTGTCACTCCGGGCATACCCTAGTGGGTCCCATATCACTCCGGGCATACCCTTTCGGGCCTCGTGTCAGTCATTTCACATTCACATTTTCACTTATCAATATATGTAATCAACTTGATATTCCCTATAACTCATATGTCACTCAACCCCTTCCCAAGTGTCCCGGACTCTCCACTCATTCCTCGTGCAAAACACCCATGTGTGAACCGTGTCCTCACTAAACTTATCTTTAATCACATAACAAGTGTCGTCATTCATTCCCCAATATCAATGGGTACCAAAGTGTTACCAAGGTGAAAAATATCCGAATACAAGTGAAAAACATGTTTAGGGACCAACAAGTGCATGGGGGTAGGCCGGAACAACAAAACAAAAGTTGTCCACTAATCCGTCAAAACCGCCCAGGGCGGCCGTGATTCCCGCCCGGGCGGGTTTTCCAGAGAGCAACCCGAAAAAGTGCCAAAAATGGGATTTTTGGGAATTTTGCTATACAACTCCAAATTGGATGATTCCAAAGCCAAATATCAGTGGAATTGGATGGAGGGAGATAATTTAACACTCAATTTGATCAAGGAAACATTAATCAACAAGAATCAAGCATTTACTCAAAGATTTGAGTAGAAAATGGGGTCCCAAATGGGTTCCTTCAAATTACAAGCCAATGCATGGATTTGGTGCAAGATTAAGACATAAGTAACAATCAAATTGAGTGAGGAATCATATATGAACCAAAGGATAGCACATAATAGCTCAATTTGAGAACAAAATAAGATTTTCTCAATGAAATACACAAGACACAAGTTGGTGAATCAATCAAGAGTCTATGTACACATACACACAACATTTACACTTAAAATAGTTAGATATTTCCTTACCTCAAAGAAGAAAAGCTCAGGACCCAACTTGACTCCAAGCCCTAGCTTCTTCAAACTCTAGAAATCACCAACCCAAGCTTCTCCAAAGCCAAGACAAGAAGATATCAAGCTTCAAAGATCAAAGGTTGAAGGATTTGTGCAAGGGGTTAGTGGATTTGTGGAATTTGTGGGAGAATTTGTTGGAAGAAATGAAGAAAATGGAGGTTTAGATCAAGAAAGATGTGTTGGCTGATGTTGGGGAGGGAATGTGCTCTCTCACTCCTCTCACACACCACAAATACATACACACTTTAAATTATTACACCCCCAACCCTTGTATTGACTTGTGTATAGCATAAAGGCCCCAACTAGTCAAATACACTCATTAATCTAACACTAAAACATTTTAATCAATTCCTCACATTTCTCCAACTTTATTTTTAGAAAAAAAAAAAAAAAACACCTGTTAAGCACAAGACACGCACCACACGCACAGAAAACAGTAAAATTAAGAGAAAGCAAACACGCTGATTTACGTGGTTCGGCCAAATCGGACCTATATCCACGGGGAGGGGGATTTCACTATGATCCGGAGAATAATCCGTGAATATTGTGTTACACACTCACACTCTGTCTCACAATAATGAAATCTCACCAAGTCTCTCGTGTATCTCTCTCAAACTCTGTCTTTTTCTCTCTCTTTTGTCACACACAAAACACACGGCTACAATGAATATAAATAGAGTACGCATAAACCCTAGCCCCTCCCAACCAGGCCTAAGCCCAATGGCCCACACGGGGTGGAATCCCAACAATCACCCCCTCCACACCGAGTGGGCAAAGTTGTCTGCAACACCCCCATGTTGCCTCCTCCAATCAGCTAACTCTGGCAAGCGTCTGTGTCACTAACCAGTCGAGCATCCATGCACCACCACAGAGCACACAAATTCCGAAAGAGTGTATCCTTGCAAAACCAGACTCCACAGTCAATCAGAAAATCCCGATTACTACATCCCCTAAAAAAGAATGCCTCCACTTGCACACCTCAAACCCGAAGTGTATGCGCTCACCAACAGAAGCGCCCGCACTCTCCAACAGAAGCGCCCATCTATGCGCTCACCAACAGAAGCGCCCGTACCCCCTCAACTGGGGTGCGGCCGAGACTCACTGGCTCGGCGTCTTTGGTGATAGTGTCCCTCCCCCCCGTGTCGACAAATCCAGAGAGACCACTATCATCAAGCATATCAAGAGCGAAAGAAACTCCTTTTGGCTACGTCGGGGCCCCCAAAATATTCGTCTCTTTCCTCTGGGCTTTCTCATGGACAACCCGCACCCATTGCTTCTCCTTCAGGCCTGAATCCCACACAACTCTTGAGCAACCCTGCTCTCTCTGTGTACGTGTCAGCAACTGGGGCTTCTCTTACCCAAATAATCTCCCTATACCGCTTGCTCCATGTCTAACAACAGCCCCTTCTGTCACGACAAATCCCACAAGTCTGTACAGCCCACCAAATTTCTTACCCAGCAATATATCCCGCTCTCCAACAGAAACCTGAAGTACTCCAGAATCAGCAGAAAAACTACATCCTCTCTCATCAAGCATCCCGAGAGATATCAAGTTCTTCTTTACCCCTGACACGCACCTCACTCCTGCTACCTTCACAGTTTTCCCACTCAGCACCCGAAACTTCACTGTCCCCTTGCCAACAACCTTATTTGCAGAACTATTAGCCATCCGGACAAGACCTCCATCGCATGCCTCGTACTCCCAAAACTGTGATCTATCCCTGCAGATATGATATGAGCACCCCGAATCCAGTACCCAATCTGATATCCCTGCATCCGTAGCATCTAACACTGCCAATGCCAACTCATCATTATCGGAGTCCTGAAAAGCCAATGCTGCCGCCTTTGGTGGAATTCTCTCTTTCCCCGCCTTAAACCTTGGACAGTTCCTCTTTATATGCCCCTCTTCCTGGCAATGATAGCAAGTGAAACTATGCCCCCTCGACTTGGAACGGTTTCTGCCTCCCTTCCTTCCGTTTCCTTTTCCATGGCTTCTGCCCCTGTAACCGTTCGAAATCAGTGCATGTGTATCGTCAGCCTATTCAGTCCCCATCTCTCTCCTCCTCGCCTCCTTGTTGAAAATAGCATCCTTAACCATAGCCATTGTCAACTTCCCTTCTGACGCAGAGTTACTCAGGGAAACCACCAGTGTCTCCCAATTATCCGGTAGAGAATTGAGCAAAAACAAAGCCTGCAACTCATCATCGAACTTCAACCCAACATTAGACAACTGATTAACCAAATTCTGGAACTCACTGGAATGTCTGGCAACCGAATCCCCAACCCGGAGCTTCAAATTCACAAGCCTCCTCATCAGTAGCGCCTTATTTCAGGATGTTTTTTACTGATACATCCCCTCCAATTTCGTCCACAAAGCATAAGCATCTGTCTTATGTGCTACATGATGAATAGCCTCCTATCCAACACACTAGCGGATCAAAGCAACTGCTTTCCTGTTCAAACTCTTCCAATCTTCAATTTTCACCTCCGTTGGTTTGACTCCTACGTGTTCCAAGGGCTCATAAAGCTCTTTCAAAATGAGCATGTCCTCCATTCTAGGCTTTCAAATCGCATAATTGGTCGCCGTCAATACTAGCATAGCATTCGTATTTATCTCTGACATCTCAGCAAACAAGAAAATCTGAAATAACACACCCCCAGAAACTCCCACAATTGATCTGATACTCCCCGGAACGATTTAAAGCAGTAAAATAAAACGTACCGTCAATATCCGTGCCAAATCTCGAAAAACCGAGCCCGGGATTGGATTTGGGACGTCGAGAAAAGTCGAGAACCTGTCCGAACCGGTCTTGAACAGGTCAGAAAAGCACTGAACCGGTCGAAAATCTTCTTCTAGTCTACTCTTTGACCTCTTTGACCCTGAACCCTGACCTGTTTGACTTTTTTCAACCCTTGCATGAACTGTTTGAACCTTGATGACGTCAGCCCTAGAACCTGTGACGTTAGCCCTAGCCCCCTTTTTCCAGCTGCCAAGCGTGCAATCCACCCGTGAGACTAGATCTCACGCACCCAACTTATACCGGCGCGTGAGGGCGCGTGGCAAGCTCTCCGGCGACGTTCTGAACTGTTTTGTGATCGTCTCGACGAGACGAATAAGCCTTTGTGCTCAAAACTTGAATCTGACAACTTTTGATCCGAACCCAGCCCGTTGAATCGTTCGCCTCCGCCCGCCTCTGTTCAAACTGTTCGTGCTCCGTCCTCTGGTGACCAAATCCGACCGCCTTTACACCGTTGCGATTGTCTCTGAGAGCTGCACGTTACCCACTGATCAAAATAATTTTCGTCAATTATTTTATCCGACCAAAGCTCCAAACAGTGCTCCAAAGGCCTCCGAGTGATTATCTGACTGCTCTGCGCTCTCCGGTGCTTCAACCAAAGCTTTGATACCACTTGTTAAGCCCAAGACACGCACTACACGCACAGAAAACAGTAAAATCAAGAAAAAGCAAACACACTGATTTACGTGGTTCGGCCAAATCGGACCTACATCGACGGGAAGGGGGATTTCACTATGATCCGAAGAATAATCCGTGAATATTGTGTTACACACTCACACTCTGTCTCACAATAATGAAATCTCACCAAGTCTCTCGTGTATCTTTCTCAAACTCTCTGCCTTTTTCTCTCTCTTTTGTCACACACAAAATTCACGGTAACAATGAGTATAAATAGAGTACACATAAACCCTAGCCCCTCCCAACCGAGCCTAAGCCCAATGGCCCACATGGGGTGGAATCCTAACAACACCTCTATAAAAGCCCATCCTCTCCTTCATTTCACACTTTATAGGCTACCACACTCCCTCACTGATAATCCTCTCTCTCTACTAATCTACTGCAAATACCCAGCTTCCAACACTAAAAACCTTCAAAAAGTTTCAGTTTTCCCCTTTTGAGAGTCCATAAAACGTGTTTAAACCTCATATTCTAGTCAAGTTCCGACTTACTCAGTCCTAACTCAATCACATACCAGCCTCAAACTTAAACTATAAGGCTTATCCTTCAAAAACCACCTCAAAAGTCTTTACTTCAAGCTTTAAAAGGTAGAAATACCATTTGATCGTACTGTTTTTGCACTCCTGAGGGAGCATTTGGTCACTAAAGAAACAATTTTTGAGCGTGAAAGCCAGTAACTGAGCGACTTGAGTGCTGTAACTGAGTGCTCAAGTGCTTGCAAGCACATCTTTCTATTTCTCTTGTCTCATACACAAGTTCAAATCATGCTTTTCCTTCTTTTTATTTACTGTTTTTATCAAAGCAAGTTTGTTCATGCATGATCTGATTAGTTTGGGAAAGGGGTTTAAAATAAGTTTTTGAAGCATAAATATACCAACCAAATCATACCACTCTGTTTGGTTGAGAGTTTTGGAAATAATATTTTGAGAAATATTTTTGAGATAGTGTCTGGATAGGTTTTTAGAAAAATTAATAATTAGAGAGAGGTGTAATAATTGGAAAGAGATAAAGAGAGAAATGAGAATTAATGATTAGAGAAAGGGATTTGAGTAGAGAGAGAAATGTGATTAATGATTGGAGAGATGAGGAAAGAATCTTTTTGGAAATTTTTTTAGAAATGTGAAGTGAACACAGTATTGTAACCACTTTTTGTCTTTGGAGGCTACTGTTCTTGCTTAAAAACATGATAAAAAGGATAAAACAGACCCGTCTAAGCAAACAAAGGCAAAACAGAAGTGATCAAAGACAAAACGATATTTGTTCAAGAGTATGACCTGAGCACTCAAGTCAGCCCCTTAAGTGCTCAAGTCCTCTTTTCCTATGATTTTCTATTTTGATGATTAAGTTTGTAAAGAATCATATTTATCCTTTTGGTGGTTGTTTATGTCGAGATGGATCTGATCATGGCCCGAATAATCTTAATAAGAGGTTAAAATCAAGGTTTTGAAGCCCATTTATCATTCAAACAGAATTGTAAGTCTTAAAACATGATAAACGAAAGAAAGAAAAAGCATTTTTGAGAAAGAAATCAAGATTAGAGGCAGCAAGGTCTGGTGGCTTGAGTGCTTAAGTCCTTCACTCGAGCGCTCAAATCGTCTCCACTTGAAAGCTCAAGTAAGAGCAGTGTCATTTTTTATTAAGACAGTCCACATTTCTTTATATTTTCATGGTTTAGTTTGTGTTATTAGTTGTTTACTATTCATTTATCACTGCTCTCTTAATGATTGTTGTATATAATGCATCCATCATGTTCTCCATGCCATTGTATCATCATACACAGTTATCCTGTACACGTTCGCACAAACATCCACTCCATCACGTGCATCTTTACTTTAATTCCCTGTTTATCCTTTTAGGTGAACAAAGTTGGATCTCAAACATTTTATAAAATCCTACAAACACCTAGTAGAGACCGACTGTCGGGTCGGGAGAGGGAGGTACCATTAAACCCTTCCCCTCTCGTAGCCAATCTGCCGACCTTAGATATTATGGGAACGACGGACTGGTTCTTAAAACCTTATCCAAAATGAGGTACAAATCATTCGAGTTCGGTTCCTAGGAGACAGTCTACTAAAACTTATGTGGCGACTCCGAATCGAATTTAATCGTAATGAGGTCTCCACACTTAACATGTCTTTATATAAGCTACAAGACAACCAAATTAGGAAATCATCCATAAAAAACAAATCTACACTATTAGGAGTGAGAATTCCGGACACAACCCGCTAACACGACACAAATACGACACAGAGCTAGAGGAGTTGGGTCAAGCATTTTCTAACACGAACAAGAATATGACACAAAAAGAAAATTATACTTGATCAACTTGTATAAGAAAATATCAATATAATTATAGAAAAGAATGAGATGCATATTTTATACATCATTTTGCAAAACTTTGTTCCCGGATCAAAATTAACTAAATATAAAATTTCACAATTACCGTGTTTCCATGTTAAAAAATTCGAAATTTAATCAAATTCATTTACGCTAGTTGTGGCTTATTGTCAACTAATTTTTTTTCTTAGTTTTATCATTTAGGTAATTATGATGGTATTGAAACTATTTTTAAAACTGGGTACTGAATTGTTTGTGCCCAACATTGTTAGGTGTATAATTTTCTTTACATATTCAAAAAAAAAAAAAAAATATATATATATATATATCAAGATACTTATTTGATACGTTTATGTTAACATTGGTATCGACACGAGCCCAAAAAGATATGAAACCTAAAATGAGAGGACAGAATGTATTCTACATATATCTCCCAAACACTACTTTTGTTGCAAAATACATTCTGCACATATCTCCAAATACCTTACAAATTCATAACTCATCCTGGTCATAATTCAAAAGGCCAAATGTTAGACATTGGATTTGCCCCATCACTTTTTATCGAAGCAAGTCGATGGTGCCGATACTCATAGGAAAGAGACAATTAATCATGAGGAAATCAAACAGACTAGATATTTTACTTACGGGAAAGGCTACAATACATGCACTCTATTTGGGTGTGCATCATATGCACCCGTATAAAAGTTGTTAAGAATCGATTATCTCTTATTAATAAAAGTTACGAATTTTTTGTATAAAAGTTACGACCGTACCAAATGTTATGAATCATAAAAAAATTTACGAATCATATTGCTCAAAAGTCACGAACCATTAAAAAATGTTACGATTGCCAGTGAGGTGACACAATATGGACCATACAATAAGTGCATATGGTACACACTTTTAATGAGTGTATATTGTAGTCATTCCCGCTACTTTATACATACAACTCCTTTAGTTTAAGTTTGTTAGGAGTCTGATCCGCTTGAGATTCTTTCCATGTGCGCGTAGGCCCAATCCATTGGGGAGTATGCACAAAGTCCCTCACATCACATAGACCAATATACATTGAATGACCCATATCCACTTAAAAGGCTAAGCCTTGTAAATGGTGAGTCATCCAATTGTATATTAAGGTCTAACTCTTTTTCTATTTATCCGATATGAGACTCATCCTTCACACGTGTTTCTAACAAAGTTTTCATTAAATCAAGGAAGTGAATATCATCTTGAACGTCAATTACTAGTACAAAAAACTACAAGTGACTTGTCAACGCCACATTAAATGGAATGGAGAGGATGCGGACTTCTCATTACTTACAAATACTAATGGTTTTATTCTTTCCCGAATTTTAGAACAATTGGAGATCTCAAAGTCGAAACAACCCGAAGAACTCCTAAGCTGGAATGACATGCAAAAAATGAAGCACTCTTGGGCTGCAGTCTGTGAAGCAATGAGGGTGGCTCCTCCTGCTATAGGGACTTTCAGGGAGGCCATAACTGACTTTTCATATGCTGGTTACACTGTTCCAAAGGGGTGGAAGGTACATACTCCTACAAACAAACATGAAAAACATTAGCCTCTCACTACATGCGTGTAGTGATCTCTCGACCGTCCGATCCAAGATTAACGGTCCGGATCGTCTTACACTTTAAAAAGTACTTTTACATTTACTTTAGTATAAGACGATCCGGACCGTTGATCTCGGATCAGACGGCTGGGATAGCTCACTACACGCATGTACTGAGCTCACTCACTACAGGACCCCCAATTCCGAAAAACATATGGTACTCATAATATTATCCTAGAAAATTATTTAAAAAGTGAAATAAGTCAGAAAGTGAAATCAGAAAGGTACATACTCTGAGCCATTGATTTCAGTTTTTGGGTAAAGTGAATCTGAATCCCTGATTGGTAATTTTCTGGGTAATTATTTTAGATACAAAGGATTTTCCAAAACACAAACAAAAAGCTCCTTGAATGCTGCATATTTTATACAATCGTCTCAACTGGGTAGTTCAATTTTGTATTTTAGATTATTGAGGGGACTAAATGGTCACTACAGAAGGATTAGAATTTTTCAAAATACCCTTCTTTTTTAGCATTAAATGAGACTGCATTTTTTCCGATGAAAGACAGAAAGATGGAGTACTACAAAGGGAACTTTTCTAAGAGTCAACTTAAAATTGGATGCTCCCTCAAATGTCTACCTTTCTATTTTGAGATGTCCCAAAATAAGTGTTCACTTTCCATTAATAGCCATCAAAACATACCAAACTTTCAACTTTGCTCCTAAAAAGAACTCATTGATTTGACAGTTTTTATATTCATATGATTCTTAAATTGAAAATATCTTTCAACATATAATATTTTTCATGATTTTGAAAATTTTGTATAATTGGATTAATTGAAATCTATAACTCCGCCTGAGACGTTCTTAAAGCCTTATCTTTGGATCTCAGCCGGTCCCAAGCCCGGATAAAGGAGGAGGGTTGTGCGTTAGGTAGCTGACAGCCAGCACATAAAAAAAAACCCGTTAGAACCTTATGACATGAACCTTAATCATACAACGAGACATGCTAGGGCGTTCCCTTTAAGCGACGCGTTGTGCCTGCCTTCGGGTGCTTCGAAAAATGGGCAAGGGGCGCCACATCGGCGCCCGGGTGTGGTGAGAAGTGAGCAAGGGTTCTCGCGCGTGCCTGGACGAGCGCGGGTAAAGAAGCTAGCCCAGGATTATAGGATCCGTTTAGCAACTTGGAATATAGGGACTTTAACGGGTAAGTCTAGGGAGCTAGTTGATACCATGATTAAGAGGAGAATTAGTATAGCTTGCCTTCAGGAGACTAAGTGGGTAGGGGAGAAGGCTAGCGAGATAGAAGACACAGGGTATAAGCTTTATTATACGGGTAAGGATAGGCATAGAAATGGGGTAGGCATCATAGTAGATAAGCACCTTAAGAACTCGGTAGTCACAGTCATGAGGAAAGGAGATCGGATTATTTTAGTTAAGCTTGTGATTGGAGAGAGCATAGTGAATATTATTAGTGCTTACGCGCCCCAAGTTGGCTTGGATGATCTCACTAAAGAGCAATTTTGGGAACAGATGGATGATGTGGTTCAAGAGATACCTTGTGGAGAGAAGCTTTTTATAGGAGGAGATTTCAATGGTCATGTGGGAGTGCAGAGGCAAGGGTATGAGAAGGTACATGGAGGATTTGGATTTGGTGACCTAAATGAAGGGGGTAGGAGGATTTTGGATTTTGCGGTAGCTGGTGACCTTATAGTTGCGAATACTCTTTATAAGAAGCGTGAGGAACATTTAATTACCTTTAAGAGCGGAGCCAATAGAAGCCAGATCGACTACTTCCTTGCTAGAGGCGCAGATCGCTTGTTATGTAAGGATTGTAAGGTCATTCCCGGAGAGTGCCTAGTGGCACAACATAGACTTTTGGTGTTAGATATTGGTCTCAAGGGGAATAATAGACCGAGAAAAGAAACTAGAAGCCCACGGACTAGATGGTGGTTCTTAAGAGGAGAGAAACTAGAGGTGTTCAAGGAGCGTATGGGCCAAGAGGTGGAGTGGGGAGGAGAAAGTGATAGTGATAGTATGTGGAATACAATGGCTGATGGGATTAGAAGAATATCAAAAGAAGTTCTTGGGGAGTCAAAGGGGAAAGGTCCAAGCTCTAAAGAGACATGGTGGTGGAACGACGAGGTTCAAACCATGGTAAAAGCCAAGAAGGATTGCTTTAAAAAGTGGCAGAAGGACCGGAGTGTGGAAAATTTTCAGAGGTACAAGCAAGCTAATAGGAAAGCTAAGAAGGCCGTTAGTGAGGCTAAGTTGAGAGCCTACGATGATTTTTATGCTAGACTTGATAGTAAGGATGGAGAAAAGAATATATATAAACTCGCCAAGCTAAGAGAAAGGAAAGCTAGAGACTTCTCTCAAGTTAAGTGTATAAAAGGTAGTGATTCAAAAGTGTTAGTGAAAGATGAGGAGATCAAGGATAGATGGAAGATGTATTTCGAGAAGCTGTTAAATGAGAAACATGAAGGAAGCTTTGGTGAGGAGGAAGTTGATGTCCATAGCGAGAAAATAGAATACGAGTTCTATCGGAGGATACAAAAGTTCGAAGTGGCCAAGGCCTTGAAGAGGATGAAACCGGGTAAGGCCTTAGGACCAGATGCTATCCCCATTGAAGTGTGGAGAAGCCTAGGTGACTTGGGGGTGACTTGGTTGACAAAATTGTTCAACAAGATTATTTTATCTAGGAGGATGCCCGACGAGTGGAGGAGGAGTACCTTAGTACCTATCTACAAGAATAAAGGGGATATTCAAAGCTGCAACAACTATAGAGGTATTAAGTTGATGAGTCACACGATGAAGTTGTGGGAAAGAGTTATTGAGCATCGATTGAGGATGGTGACTACGGTGTCGGAGAAACAGTTTGGGTTCATGCCTGGAAGATCAACTATGGAAGCTATTTACTTACTAAGGAGATTGGTAGAAAGACATAGGTCAACGAAGAAGGATCTCCATATGATTTTCATAGACCTGGAAAAGGCCTATGATAGGGTGCCTAGAGACATTATATGGTGGGTTCTGGAGAGAAAGGGAGTGACCAGAGGCTATATTGACGTGGTTAGAGACATGTATGAAGGGGCAGTCACTGCCATTAGATCACCAGCAGGAGAAACGAGTGAATTTCCCATTACAGTAGGATTGCACCAAGGGTCTGCCTTGAGCCCGTACCTTTTCGCGTTAGTTATGGATGAATTGACTAGGCACTTTCAGGAGGATATCCCATGGTGTATGTTATTTGCAGATGACATTGTCCTTGTAGATGAAACGGCTAGTGGTGTTAACACTAAATTAGAAATTTGGCGGGAAGCATTGGAGTCTAAGGGCTTTCGGATAAGTAGGAGTAAAACTGAGTATATGGTCTGCAAGTTTAGTGATACCAGAAGTACGTATGAGGAAAGAGTGAGGATCCAAGATCAGGAGATACCAAAGAGGGACCATTTTAGGTATTTAGGATCTATTATTAGTCAAGATGGAGAGATTGCGAATGATGTGACTCATAGGATCCAAGTGGGGTGGCTCAAGTGGAGGAGTGCTACTGGTGTACTGTGTGACAAGAGAGTACCAACAAAATTGAAAGGAAAATTTTATAGAACTGCCATAAGACCAGCGATGCTTTACGGGACAGAATGTTGGCCTATTAAGAAGCAGCAAGTGAACAAGATAAGTGTAGCGGAAATGAGGATGTTGAGGTGGATGTGTGGTAAGACTAGACGAGATAGGATTAGAAATGAAACAATTCGCGAGATGGTAGGCGTAGCACCTATAGAGGAGAAGTTAAGGGAAAATAGGCTAAGGTGGTTTGGGCATGTCTATCGTAGACCAGCGGATGCAGTAGTTAAGAGAGTGGATAGGATAGCTTTGGGTAGAAACGCACAAGGGAGGGGAAGACCCAAATTGACATTAGATGCGGTAGTACGCAAAGATCTGAGTATACTAGGTTTAAATGATGAAGCAGCACTGGACAGAGCTCAATGGAGAAAAAGGATTCATGTAGCCGACCCCAATTGATTGGGACATAAGGCTTGGTTTGGTTTGGTTTGGTTTGGTTTGGATTAATTGAAATCTATCAAACAAGATTCATATGAAATATTTTTTGAGATCCATATTGAAGGATATAAATAATTAAAATAAATTTAATTGACTTCACAGTTTTTAGGGTTACTTTTGGAAATTTAGAGCAAAAATTTGAACTTCTTAAAAAGCTCGATTTTCAGTAGAGAACATTTAAATTGGGACGGAGGGAGTAAATATCTTTGCACAAAAAAGAGTACAAAAATAGACAAGCAAATTGTGACAGAGGGAGCAGCTTGTAAAAACTTTCTGCATCTAGAGATTACTATTAATTTGATCACCGTTAGAAAAAATTAATAAGTTGTGCACCTTTTTTCTATGGACCTTTTTTTGCCCTAGTGACTATATTTTCATTCTCAGGTATTTTGGACTGTCAACACAACACAAAGAAATCCCGAGTACTTTCCAGAACCATATAAATTCGACCCTTCAAGATTCATGGAAGGTAAAGGATTTCCATTGTACACATACGTGCCATTTGGAGCAGGACCTAGAATGTGTCCTGGGAAAGAATACGCGCGATTTGTAATCCTCACTTTCGTCCACAATTTGGTGAAAAAGTTTAAATGGGAAGCAGTTGACCCTAATGAGGAAATTGCAGGCGGCATGATGCCATTGCCGGAGAAAGGACTTCCAGTTCGCTTGCATCCTCGCGATGTTTAATCGATAAATTGGAACTTCATTTACTTCATCATTGGACAGTTTGGACTTGTCCAATTGATGAAGTAATACCTAAACGGAAATGCTAAGTACTCCGAAAGTGTACCCCGAAAATTATCACTTTCGGGATAATTTTTGGAGTATTTTTTCTGGGTACCTAGCATTGTTGAATATCTAAAACATGTTATTTGTAATGTTGCTTTTCCTCTAGGTCCATAAAAGGATATCCAATTGCTGCATAGCCTGCATGTATCCATATTAGGCCTAAACTTGAATAATTTGAATTTGGATGTTGGAGAAATAAGAGATTGATATGCATTTGGTAAAACATTGGGTCCATTCTATTAAGACTCTGATGTGAAATATGTGTACCATTTATCTGTTTCATTCTATAATAATTTCTGATGATAAGTATTTACTTCTTGCAATTTCATTTTGTCCTTGTCTTTACCATGTCCACCAAGTCATCACCATCAACCACTGCATTATTGAAAATCACAACAACCAGTGCATTATTGGTAGCTCAGTGGTAGGCGTTGTGTACTCACATGCATTTGATTGGATTCAAACCTCATTAACTATGATTAACAATATTACGTATTTTTCGCCGAACCCGAAAAAACAACAAAAAAATTACACGAAATTGAAAAAAGAAGAGGTAGATAATCAACCTAAATTACTTGAATTCACAGTCACAACACTCTTGTTCCTCTCAAGCCTTTTCTTCCCACAACGATGCTTTGAACACTTACACCCACTCTTCTTCTGCCCATAAACCACCACCTCCTCCTCCTCCTCCTCCCTCTCCCTCCTTGGTTCTCTGGCCGACGCCAACTCCTCTGTTTCTTCACCACCACTCCGACTCCCAACTTCAATCTTCTCCAACAAACCACCAAATCTCTTCTCCTCCTTACTCCTAATCAACCACTCCTTCATTCTCCCCTTAATCTCACACTCGAATTCCTCGTGCCCCCCTTCGCAAAACCCGCATTTCGCATTCTCTTCTCGATCCTCTCTCCTTATGATTCTCACTTGCTCCCAAGTAAAAGCAAGCCTCAACGCATCACCCAACGAATCGGGTTTCTGCGGCACGACCCAATCCTTGAAATCCCTTCTCAACCCATCAACGAAAACCCCCTTAAGCAATGGTTCAGGGATTCCATTTCCAGGCCATTGCTTCAGAATCCACTGGAGCCTCAAATAGTACGATCGGACCGATTCCCCCTGCTCCTGGTTCAAATTCATGAGTTCGAACCGGAGTTGTTTGTCGTAGTCCGGTTTTCTATACGCGTCCGTAAACAAGGACTTGATTTCTTCCCAAGTGAGAGAAGGGCAGGGCTCGACGTTGAGGTCGTACCATAGGGCGGCCTCGTTTTCGAGCGTGACGGGGAAGATGTTCATCATTGTTTCGACGGAGGAAACGTTGTTTGCTCGGCAAACTTTCGAAAACCGGCTTAAATGGGCGGACGGACACTCGCTGGGGGTTCCTTTGAAGATTGGAAAAGGGGCTATGTTTACGTAGGAATCGATTTGGGGAATGGATTTTGGTGAATTGGGTGAGTTCGATGCGAGGGAGTGTGGAAATTGGTTATTGTTGGGACTAGTGACGCTTGTGAGTTCGTCTTCGTCTTCATCTTCGTCTTCTTCGTCGGAGGGGTCGGGTTCGCGTGGAAGAGAGTGGGGGAGTTTGGGGAATTTGCGGTGGTGGTGATTGAATTTTGGGGTTTCTGAAGCCGATGATGATGTGGGAGAAAGCTCTGGCGAAAGGAAACGGTGTTTTGTTGGACGAGTCATTTTGTGGTTTTTTGGAGAGAGAGAGAGAGAACAGGGGAGGTTGTTTGTCTCAAGAATTCAGTTACTAGAGAAAAGGAGCGGAAGAATGCGACGGTTGAAAAGTCTGTTTACTGGAAAGGCGCGACAAGAGTAGCAGTCGTTTCAAAACGGTTTGAAGTCCAAAATTCTTCCCGCCAGAGGAGCAGTCAAATGAAATTAATCAAAAGACCCAAAACAATAGACATTGGGGAAATACTTATTCATGAGCGGACTCTAAATTTTACTGTAATTTATTTTTTTATGCTCCACATTCCACATGATAAATAGACTAGGAGACAAATGTTGGAGTCCGTGGCGTTTACAATAAAATAAAAAAAATGAGTAAAAAAAATCATTTTCCTAAAAACTACTCTCTTTGTCTCATTTTAAGTGTCCGCTACGAGAATTTGTGCATTTTCAAACCCCAAAAAAAGTTTCATTTTATAATTTTTTTAAAAATTCTTGACACGAAATTAAAGTGCTCGAACACTTTAATTTTGTGCAAAAAAAATTGTATGAAAATACATTTTTTTACGTCCAAGAAAATACATGTTTTCCCAAGGAGACACTTAAATTGGGACATAGGGAATACTAATTACTAAACTATTTATTACTCCATCCGTCCCAACTTTTTTTGTCCCTCATTCTATCTTAGAGCATCAATATCAGGGGCATCAAATCCCCTGATGGCTAAATTTGATGAGTAAAATGTAACAAAACCTCCCAAAATCAGGCTTAACAAATATTTTGCAAATTTGTAAAACTTGTACCTTTGCTACAATAACACACCTATTTTGTTAATCCACTATTCACGCACCAATTCTCCCTCTCTCCCTCGTGTTCTACTCCTCACCCAGCTTTTCCGTCTCTTTGTCTCTCTCCATCAGTCCCAGCTTTTCCCTCTCTCTCTCTCTCTCTCTCTCTCTCTCTCTCGTGTTCTACAGTAACACACCTATGAGTTGCACAACTCCCAACGTGGGAGAATAGTTTTTTAAGGAAAACTTTTTTTTTATTAGACTTGAGAGGAATTGTAAAGTTTGGATAGAGAGTCTGATTTTGAAAATTTTGGATAAGTGACTTGCTAAATTTGTAAAAGGCGTTTTTGAAGTTAAATTTAGTATAAAATTTGATGCTCCTGATAAGGATGCCCTTAGCTAGATAGAAAAATGGTTATATTTTTCAATTGGTTGTAATTTCTATAAGTAGTATGGATTCAGCTTGATAGATCTTAATCAATTTATTAAACAAAATTTTTCAAAATCATTTAAAATATTGGTGTATTAATCATTAGATATAACCAATTGAAAAATGACACGAACTCGCCCCCAAAAAACTACAGAATGGGGACAGATGGAGTAATACAATAATACTACCATGGTGACCTTGTCTTTGTGGTGGCTAGTTCATGCGATAGAGCTTTTGGATGCCCCAAACTGCATTTCGGGATTGAGTCTCATTATTCCCTCCCCACGTAATAGATTAGGGATGAAGAAAAAAAAAGATGTCTTGAATATCGGGAAGAGTTAGATTTTAGGCAAAGTAGGCCTCATATGTCATGTGTTTTAACAGTGCATGCAAGAATGACATGTCATGTGTTTTACGAGAAAACATTTTTTACACCGGTGGTATAAACCAAAATTTCCTCCAAATAGGTTGCATCGCGCCATGTGTCCATATTTTATCTTTTGGGACCACTGTTTGGGCACATGGTGTAATGTGATAGATTTGGAGAAAACTTGAGTTTATACAGCCGGTATAAAGAATGCTCTCCCGTGTTTTACTAGTGCAAGAATGACATTTCACGTGATTTCCTAAACATGATCAACCAATATTGTAACCGTAGCATTGCTCGAACTCATTTGAAAATTAATTTGCAAATCATTCATAAGTGGAATTTTGAAAACTCAGACAAAGCAATTCCACTTATCTCAGGAACACTACTTGATATAAATCCAGCAAAAAAAACAAAACCTTAAAACATGGATTATTTAGGAAGACTAAAATACCCTTTCCTGCCTCGAAAAACCAGAGTGATTTCAACATACCAGCAATACCTACACAAAATTCGTCCAGTAATCACCTCTATGTGAATAACCGTCACTCATCCTCCTCAGCACCAACTCCGGCCACCCTCGCCGACCCCGCCGAAGAGCACACCGATTGCCGCGTCTTCAACCTCTTTGACTTCCGTCCAGCCAATGGAGCATCAGTGGCGTTGAGAACTGAGTCGTAGTTTGCCGAGTTTACGGTTTGGATTGAGGTGACACAGCATTCTTGCCAATTCAGCTGCTTCAGATCGCTGATCACGTCTTCTAGAGTCATGAAAGCGTTGGAAGAGATGTTCTCGTCGTTCAGTGTGGAACGAGAGGGTTCCATCAGGTCGATTGACTTTATGGCATCGATCACAGCATTCTGCAAATTTTTTAAAATGGAACAGAGAAAGAGAGCGAAAGTGAAATTGTGTTGCTAGTTTTTTGGAGTGAAAAAATTGAGAAATGAGATAAACAGCTTAGATTGATTTGAAGACTCTCTATCACCTTCGGATATGGCTTGGATTTTACGAATCCGTGCATGCTGATGATCTGTTAATACACAGTATTAACCACGATTAGATCAAAGAAAAAAAAGTATTAAGCAGAAACGTGATAGCTATGAAGATCATCGAACCAATGTGGAATTCAACACACACGAACAATTTTATCTAATCCGTATAGTGACATTACAAACATTGAAGGCGATAGTTCGAAAGAATTTAAGCTTTTTGAATTTTGTGGAACACTATTCCTCAATAAAAATCAAAGAAAAAACCGGATTTATATAGCCGATCTCAATTGATTGGGACTTGATTGGTTATAGTGACATCAACGAATGTAACGGAAACCTACACTCCGAAATCTACAGTCATAAGGATGAAGCTCGATTAAACTAGATGCGGAAAATGTCAACCTAACGAGAAATCGAAGTCTACACTGTTCATTCACATAAGATGTTATCTCTCACACATGAACAAGTTCAATTTAGAGTTAGTGGAACAGTAGGACAGAGTTGAAGTTTTTTTTCGAAAACGTCATTTTGTTGAGCAGAGGTGTAATCGTAAATTTCAAATTGAAAGCTCAAGTAAAGTAGAAGCGGAAAATGTTCGTGATCAATGAGAAATTGAACTTGAACTGAGATCTGATCATCGTTTCGAAGTTCATTCGATGAATCAATATGATGTGTCACGTGCATAACAAAAATTTTACTATAACTTGACAGAACGCAAACTAAACCTCTGTTCGTTCAAATTGTCAATCAGAAATTTAGATCTCATTTAACTAGGGCGCAGAAAAACGTCCGCCATCAACAAGGAATTGAAGCTGAAACTGAAATTAATCCCCAAAAGTCTGTACGGCATCAGTTATTAATCTGAGATCTGATCATCTTTTGGTCTTTTGGAAGTTCATTCAATGATGTATCACATGCATAAACAAATTTTACCAAAACTGAAATCGATTACCAGAAAGTGACACTGAAGTATCACACTAACTTCACATAGCGCAAACTAAGCCAATTCGTTCAAATCAACAATCATCAGAAGTTTAAAGCTCGTTCAAATTAGGCGCAGAAAAAACGTCCACGATCAACAAGGAATCGAAGCTGGAAACTGAAATTAACTGTGATAAATCTGTACGGCGTCATTTACTTGAACTACGTTCCACAACCAGTCACTGAATTCATGTGTGTGTGAGAGAGAGAGAGAGAGAGACCTGCATGAGTTTTTTGGCGACGAGATCGATCTGCTTGTTGCTGTCGAAGAAGGAGACGTAATCATCGAGGGAGAGCTTGTCGTCCTTGGGCATTCTCGGATTTGGCTTCGAAATCTGGCTCGGCATTTCCATTGCTGTGGGGTTTTGGCGGTAACCGACGAACTGGATTTGTTGCCTTTGAAATTTCAGTTCTCTTCTCAAAGGCCGGGGTATATATACATCGCGTAACATCACACATGCGTTTATGGTGTGACATGGAGGCACGTGTGAGTTAGTTAGGGCACGTGTTATTTCTTGAGTTTTAAAATTTCGCAATATTTTCAAAAGAATTTCTGAGGTGCTTTAAGTAATTAGTAGTAAATATAATTTAATATTTTTGTTTTTGACCAGTAAAAATTTGTCAACAGAGGGTTTAAAAACAAAAAAGATTTCTACCCGATGTATATGTAACCCCCATTAAAAAGACCAAAAAATAAAAATAAAAATAGACCACCTAGTTTATTTAACCAAAGCAACCCTTAGTGAAGTGAAAAATATAAAAAAAAAATAAAAAAATGCTAGTGATAGGAAAATAAAACATTTGTTTTTACTTGTCTCTTTAGTGTACTGTGAATTTTGCATAGTACAAATATTATTTTCCCTTAAAAACCAGAAACCCCCCCCCCCCCCCCCCCCCCCCCAAAAAAAAAAAAAGGGCAGCAGCTTCCACTGCATGTAAATGCACAAGATTGTCTTGTTGATTCACTTTGATAATTGAAATCGCTCACGTTTTAGATCTTCTCGAGATCATTAGCTATGTCAAAAATCACGTCGATCCAAAAAACAAATCAACATTAGAAATTGACTAAATTACCCTGCTCGTCCACACCCACCATCGAAATCAAGGTAATCACAACAACTCGAGTACAAGCATTTTAATTCTAATTTATCCAGACTGTTGATCACCGATTGGACGGCCTAGAAAACTCACTGCACATATGTGGTGAGCTCTCTATAGGGCCCCCGGTTTGGTTAAGCCGTTAAGGTTAGCAATTAGGGTTGGCTTAGTTGATCGCGAATTAGATATCTGGGTACTAGAACAATCAACACCTTCGTCGTATAAATGGTTTTACGAGGTCATCAACATTCCTCATGATTTCCCTCATTGCGGATTTAGTTTTCTTGGTAACCTCCCTCCCACAGGCGCGATGTTATTGACCAGCTTTGCTACTGATCATGAGTCACCCGTGCCTGTTTATTCCTATGATCACACTAAAGGCAAGTTTGAAAAATTTTCAATTGGCAAGTTCCCGTTGTTTCCGTGCCCAGCTGCTGCTTCAATCCTGAAGGACACAAACAAGCTGCGTGTTTGCTATTATGAGGAAGATATCACCCCATTGAAAGATTTGATACCAATTGTTAAAAGAAACAAGAAGAAGAAGAAACAGAAGTCGCTCATGTATAATCGTTTCCCGTTTCTCTTTGACCACTTAACTGCTTTCCTTGCAAGTTTTGATAAGTAATTTATTTGTGTGTGCCATTTTGTTCATGGGACATTCCTCTTTTTCGGGGGGTGAATATTGTTTATGAGACATTCAGTTAGTACCATTTCGTAGAATGGCTTCTACTGTGTTCTTTGGGCTATGGATATTGTTATTTATGTAATGCGGGGAGCACTCCGGACCCAACAGAGAAAATCAATGTTTTAACACGAATGGTGGGACGAATCAGAGAAGGGGTCAGGTCTAACACACGTGGGCCACACCGACAGCCCACCTGTTTATTGATGAAGTCTGGCCAGGCCGAAGCATGACCTGACCCATTTGAGGACACTGCAGGCCGTCTGAGATGTTATCATTGTGTTATGTTCCAAACGAGGGCGTTTGGCCACGTGTTGACCGTCACCAATGATGTCACTAACCACAACGGTTACGGGTGATGTCAGGCACTCATGTTCAAGGCACGGATGACTAGCAAGTTACATTACCCCTGGGATAGACCCCATCATCTTGGGATCTGAGATCTGTTTGTGCTTTGTCTTCTCCTCCTAGGCTCCCTACAGAGTCTAACTTAGGCATCAAATGCCCTCCGGCGTTGTTACTCTTGCAGGCTAGATGGAGGGAGGTGAAGCGATTTGGATCTAACTGTCAAGAGCTAAATCACCACCCCACAAAACACTTTCACCTAACTGAAATATTGGAATAGTAGCACTGGACAGCCAACCTGCACTTTCTTCCTAACCATGGCATAGTACATGCACCAATCCATACATAGAATGAGGCAGTTATACATCAATTGGTTCAAAAATAAATTTAATGAATAAGATGGTAAAGAAATCAAACATGAATGAAGGACACCTACAAATTCGAACTAAGAACCTATTTCTCTTTACTGTTTCTCTGTCTTAAACACTATGAAAATGTGATCTACCTGATACAAGTTGAGCTAGAAATTGATGTCGGAGTTTGAGCCGCACCAATAAGCAGGCCTTGGGCTTTGTTCTACAAACTCTGATGCCTCAAAAAGGACTCCAAACTCTGATGGCTAGAGCCGACAATTTCTCTCACCTTGACGCCATTCTTGTAAACGTTGAATGTTGGAACCGTTCTTATGCTTTCGCTTTTTGCTAGTTCTGGGATATCCTCCACATCCACCTTCAATAGGCAATAGAACAACAGATCGATAATGTTGCTAAAATGTGACAAAAGGCTATATTAAATTAGAACTCTACGTAGCCCAGCTGTGTTTTCCCTTTCTCTATATGTTGCGAGAGCAATTTTGTTCACCCTCCTTAAAAGAGGGTGAACAAAACCCTCTCTCTTATTAGTTAAAACATGTGGGTCCCACCACAAAGTGATGTCATGCTTACCAAAAAGTGTATTGCAGAAGTAAGCATGACATCATTTTGTGGTGGGACCCACACCAATTCAACCAATAAGAGAGAGGATTTTGTTCACCCTCTTTTAAGGAGGGTGAACAAAATTGCACTCATATGTTGCAGTACTAAGTGAGAGCACCAATTCTTGCAAATTCAATAAAATCACCTTAAGGATTTGTGGAGTTACTTGGAACGAAATGAAAACATGAAGGAAAAGATAGAAGATATCCAAGCAAAGAAGCTAAATTTAACTTTCCCTGGGCAAAACTCTCACAAATCCATGATCTAAACACAATCCGAATGCTGTAAGGTAAAACACATTTCAATAAGGATGTTAACACATCATATAGAGTGATGTCATCAGTATTGTGCATGAAATTATACGTTGGTTAACTACCTTGAGGAAGTTAATTGACGGATACTGAACAGATAGTGAGCATATGTATGAGGAAACCCCTTCACAATGTTGGTTGGATGCAGCCTTGAAGAAAACAACTGATACACCTGAAATTTTTGAGTGTCAATAGACAGATCGAGAAAACGACAACACATTTGAGTAGTAAAGACAAGGATGATTGTATTCTGAAAAACAAAGGTGGCAAGAATCACCGAGAGAGGATATTGCAGCTTTAAAACGATGAAGACTAGAAACTTCCACCACCTCACCAGTGCAATTCACGTTGTGGAACTCCTCCAGCTGCAATCTCTTCAATGCAACTTGTGCTCGGCAGAGAGCTTCAGCCACCTCATTATCCCCTGGAAGTTCCCTCCTCAAAACCTCGTAATCTCTTGCAGCTTCGGCCCAACGTTCAAGCTGTAAAAACCACAACATCAGTTCCGGAAAAGAAAAAGCAAAGGATGCTGTTTAATTGTTTTCATAATCAATTTTGTGTAACACTAATTAGAAACACTCATCGTTTCGTATCTTACTCCATTTTCTGGTAAAGAATGTTTTTTCAGAATTGGAAAATAAGGTTTTTTTTTATTTATTATTTTTTATGTTAAACCAAAGGACTCAATGGACTAAAAAAAGTTGGATTATTAAAATACAGCAAGGATTGTATACAGATGCAGGAATTCACCTTTGCATTTGAGACGGCCCTCCTAAGAAGGGCCTTGGTGTAATTTGGTTGGATCTTGAGGGCTCGGTTACAATCCTCAACAGATTCATCCCACAGTTCAAGTTTAGACCAACAAACCGCTCTATTGCAGTATAGCACAGAGTTGGACAAGTCACATTTGAGGCCTTCCCCATAAGCTATGCAGGCATCGGAGAATCTTCCAGAATTGAAAAGATCTTTACCCCGGGAACGAGTTCTTATTACCAATTTGACATTGTTAAGCAACATAGCGATTTCAATGTTGCTAAAATCAATCAGACCAGCCTTTTCTGCAGCTGCTACTGCATTCTCAAACCTGCAAGATACCCACCATCTGTTGTCACTCACTCGCCATAAGAGCCACATCTGTTTTGCTTTCAGAAAGATTGATAGTTTGGAAGTTGAATCGGATCCCAAATTGAGACTTGGTTTGGATAGTAAGTGGACTTCAAATGGAGGGACTTTATACAAAAATGCATGAGGTTTTGACATAGAAGGGATGTTTAACACGAGATTTGCAAACCCGTCTATTATATATATGGTTAGCCGAAATCCATCATGCTAAAGCTCCCAAACTCCATGTCAAAGACTCAAAATCCTGGTGCAAGTTATCAAATAAAATTTGAGCTACTCTACACTAGATAAGGATGTCAAATCCTTTCATTTGAAGTCCAAGTCCATCCAAAAGGAGTTCAGGGTTCAAACTTCAGCGGTGAAGTTGGAGAAATCCAAGTCTTCTGCCCAAAACTCAAAAGCATGGCAAAACTTGAAGAAGAACTACCAACTCTCGAATGAGTACCCACTCTCCTCCTATCTTTAATCTACACCTTCCATTTTCTGCTGGATGGGAGATATTTATTCAACTTCACCGCTGACTTTGGAACGCCAAATCCAGATAATCCAGATTCTTGGGGATTCACCTTCCAAATGCCATGTCAACCTGGGCTTGGACATAGAGCACATAAGCTTCAGAAAGCATGCCGAAGAACTTTGTTCGGGAGCAGGATGTGGGATAAGGTTCTAGCTTTGTAATTCTTGATAAGCTAGAATCTGCATTTTCAAGTTCGTGAAGCTTCAGAAAGGCTTCTGCTTTACAAGCTGCAAACTGTAGATTCAACAGGTTTAGGCAGTCTTAAATTTATTTATTTCATATTATGGCTGTGTTTGGCTCTTGGAGTTTTGGAGGGAAAAGAAAAACAAGGGAACATAATGGGGAAAAAATTGAATATGTTTACATTTTCTTTGTCCCCCCGTCCTCCACAAATCCCTGCAAAAACCCAAGATCCAAAAGAGCAGACTAAAGAAAATCTCAGTTATGAAGCTTGGGATTTTTTACCTGAGGAGAAGAGTCTGCTCCAGCCACCATGGCTGCGTCACATTCTCTCAGTGTGCTCTTCCAATCACCAATCTTTCGAGCATCTGCACATTGGTTAATATGCTTTTCCACTAAACTGAGCTTCTGTAACTCAGTTTTGTTGGCCTGTTGGGTGTGAGAAAAAAGATGATGACGGGCATTTTCAACCTGCCCTAACCTGTAGACAGTGCAAAGATAACAGAACATTGAACTGTTACAAGACCAGGGTTTCTTTAACACCATAAAACCAAGCGATTCATAGCCAACTGATTTTAAAAAATAAAAAATCAACACACAATTTAGTTCAACTGTTATTGTGACTGGAAAATGAAGGGGCAGTCTAAGAGAAATACTCTGTATCTGAATTAGTGCTACAACCAATCATTATAGAAACCTAGCTAGACCAAAAGAGACCCTTGATAATGCACCCAAACCCGCATTTGGGGTCACTACATTGCCCCAAGGAACAACACCCTGTAATGCCCTAATTGCAGGAACCTCACAACACTCAGACAGCTAGCCTATTGGAATTCAACTCTTACAACTTAATATACATTGAACACAGGCAACCAAAACACCAAAAGATATAAGAGCATCTCCAGCCGGTACTTATTTTCTACTCGGAGACAAAATCTGAGTAAAAATCCTACAACCCGCTCCAGTCTTTGACTCAAACGCTTATCAAATTGCTTTTAACTAACTTTTTTTAATCTAATAAGACCCAATTTTTTATCCAGCTTTTACGAGGTCCTTCCTCTTAAATTTAGATTTTCCCATTGCAGTCTTTGACACCAAATGAAGCTTTTACTCAAAACATAAGTAAAAATTTGGAGTGAAGCTGCAGATGCTCTAACAGACAACTGTGATCTAAGCTTGTAAAAACCCAACCACCACCAAACAATCCAAGCAAATTGTGGTAGACCAAAAAAGAAACATACAGTAAATCAAACCCAAATCATTGCAAAGACACAAAATTAGAAACCTTGGTGTATAAATCCAAACAAAAACTACAAACATCCTCCATGCAATTAAATAACATCAGTATCTACCATAAATGAACACTCACTCACCTAAGATAAAGAGAGGCTAATCTCTGATGAGCCCTCCCATATCCAGGATCCAACCTCACAGCCTCCTCACACTCCGCCACCGCCTCCCCCAACCTCCCCAACATCGTCAGCGTCGCTGCCCTATTACTCCTACACGCCGCACTCTCTGGTGAAATCGCTATAGCTCGATCGTACAACAACAATGCCTCCACAAAATTCCCTTTCCTGTACAACTCATTCCCTGCCTTTTTCAGATCCTCTGAATCCAAACCCAATTCTCTGGCGAAATGGGTGTTCCTTACTATGCTTCCGTGGCCATAGTTAGCTGAACCCGAACCCAACGTGTCGTGTCGGGTCGGAGTACGGGTACCCATGTTGGATTTGAGGATTTTTCCTGAAGGGCAGATGTTGCCAGTTGGGTACAAGGTGGTGTTTGGTGATGACACCGAAGTTGAGCAAGTTGCTCCGCCAGGACCACCGCCACTACTGCCGCCGCTGGTGGTGGAGGTGGTGGCGGTGCTGCTGCTACTAGGGTTGTTGCAGCCTGAGTAGATCAGTGGGGACCCACTAGACATGGATCTCGGATGACCGGGGTTTGAATTGCCGTTGCTTTTTTTGAAATTTGGGCCGGTATTGGAGACCAGACCCATTTCGTGTAATTGCTTCCCAGAATGTAACATTGCTGTGGCCTCTGGGTATGCAGTTTTGTACAGATTAGGATAGATAAATCGGTTCAAAAAAGCAAGAGAGAAGTGTTAACTGGTTGTATCTGTAGAAAGGGAAATAGTAGAACTATTTGGTTTGAGCATGAAGCTTCGTTTTCCTACTTGGGACAATGTTTTTGTCTAAGAAGCGACGAAATGTTGACAGATAAGTTACAATGGAAGAGAGGTTTTGAAGAGAGAGAGAGAGAGAGAGAGAGAGAGTGGAAGCCGAGAGGACAAGCGGAGAAAAACGGTGGACTAGGGGGGGAGAGAGAGAGAGAGAGAGAGACCTTGGGGCTTTGTACTTCGACTATTTTCTTGATTTTCCCATTAATTACTGATGATTTATTGATTAGTGATTTTGTTCCATCTTGGGATTTCCCTCTCCCCCTCGGAACCGGGACCCCGTTGCCGACAAGGGGTGGGACTGCCTGCTGTCCTTAAGGCACAGTTAAGCTACAGCATGTGTGCTGACCTAATGTTGACTGTCTGTTCTCGGCGATCAACGACGCAGATCAGTTCAATAATGGACGGTGCAAATCTATTTAGGTCCAAGCAAATTTGCACTGTTCATCATCAAGGACTGATGGTTCGGATCAGAACAGCATGCATGCTATTTCTTAGCACGCACCTCATTTCCCCCGTTGACAGGGATGGAAACGAGCTAGACGGGTTTTGACATACCTCACTCCAACTCGAAATGTAGATCCAACCGGATAATTCAGGCTCCGAAGACTGTACTGTGCACCCAGTACACAGCATGTGTGCTATGCAGAGCCTTTAGGGCTCATTCCTTGATTGTTTGATTCGAATTGTTTGTTTTGTTTGTCTCATCGAGTATGCATTCCACGTAAAATTTCATGTTGATCTAATATCGGTAACTATATCATCTTTTAACTTACAGTTTTGTAGAAAAAAATAATCGACATCAGTTTCATTGAAAGTTTCGTTTCCAAGAAAAATGAACTCTGAAATCGTAGTTACCGATCTCCAACCATTATGAATTTTTATGCAGACGAATACTCAAAGAGATGAATAAAATAAACGATTCAAATCAAACAACAGGACTCAGAGTGGGCTCCAAAGGGCTTGCACAACACACATGTTGTGCGTTGGGTGCACAATACAGTCCCTGAACTTGATAATTTGTGGGTGTTTTCATTTCTTCCCTTGTCAAGAGTCGGGTTTACCTGTTCACTCCAATAAAAAAATGAGAAAAAATAATTTAATTTAAAAGCAAAATCAAAGCACATAGTTATGTATAAGGTTGTATTTTAGTTTACTGGTGAAAATATGAGAGTAAAATTATAACTGTTTTAGTCTAATGATAAAAATATTAGGGTACAAAGTAATATTTCCAATCATAGAAATATTATGTAAAACAAATGTTACATGTAAAACTTTATTGGGCAGGTAACAGTGACAGGGTAACATCAATCTGAACTTTGTCCGATAGGTTTTTTTAGCTTTCCCTAACTCAGATCCAGTACCCAAAAATTTAATGAAAACTCACCCAGATTGGGTTGGAGATGGAACGGGGTCAATGTAGTGAGCAATCCAAGTCCCTCCCTTTGTGTTCACGACTTTCCCTACTTTGTTCCACCACATTCATGCCTTGCCCACTTTGTATACTCACGAGAACCCTATCCTTCCATAAAAATAGGGTCGGCAGCTGCTTAATTTGATGAACAATTTCTAGTCTGTTTTCTTTTTCGTATGTTGTAACATCTGGATTAATTTTGTCACCTCGCCGTGGATTGTCACTTGATTTTTTGTACCAAAGATGTGAAAATGAGGACTAATACAAAAATAGATAATGTCGCCAAATAAAAAAATGGTTTTGCGTATTAGAGCATCCTCATCTGGTTATGTAAAACACTGTTTTTGACAAATTACCGAGCAAAACCGTGAAAACCTCCCAAAAATCAGCTTAGCCACTTGGTTGGATCAAAATATAATTGCTACAGTAACGCGCTATTGGGGCAACGGTACTGTTCACAGGTTAAAGGCATTGTTGAGCAAAGGCACTGTTTTCTTCCGTGCAACAGGAGACAGCGAGAGAGGAAGGAACCATTCTGCTGGTGACACGCGCACCTACATACCCCTTTCCTCTGACAGAGAACTCCCAAGTGGGGAGGAGTTGAGTTTTTTAATGGAAAAGAATTTTTTTTAATAGATTTGTGGGGGAATAGTTTAATATAGTAAAATTTGGATAGAGAGTCTGATTTTTTGAGTTTTTGATAAAGTGACTTGCTAAAGTGTAAAAGGTGTTTTTGTGGTTAAATTTGGTGTTTTTTTTGTTGAGTCTGATGAGGATGCTCTTAGTGAGTAATAGTGAAACTCTTAGGTTATCTCATGGCCTCTTTAGTTCTGCATCTAATAATTGCGTGCTTATAAAAAATACATGGAGCAGTTTTGGAATTTTAGCTTTGCTATTGTGAGCGTTTGTCAAAAATTATTATTATCAACAGATTTTTTTTTGCTTTCTTGGGTGTCCTGGAATTAAAGGGATTCCTAGACGCTGAAAATGGACTAAAATCTAATCTCGAGGAGCAGAGTTTTGGGTGCCCTGATAAAATTTTGTACTTTGACAATTCTAGAGTTGATTTTTAAGAGTAACAGTATAAGCTTTTAATGCAATTTAATCATAATTACACAGTTATAGTAAAACAAACTGTGGGGGTGTCTTCGCCGGAGTGAGCTCTCTGATCCTTTTAGACTAGGAAGGTGGTGAAGGAGTGGCCTGACCTCGCTTGAACCCTGGCAGCCCCCCTCAAGAAGAGACCTGCACAAGTGAGCAACCACGTCAGTGCCTAGCCCGGACGGGGGTGGTTCGGGAAGGCACTCCGATGGCTAAGTCAGTCACCGGAGGGGAGGAACAATGCCAGAAATTTAGAGTGAGAAGTGGAGTTAAGATGGTAGTAAATGAAGAGAGAAGAATACCCCATGTAGTTGTTGCGGTGGGGTATTTATAGGCTGAGGGGCGTGCGTTCCAGGCGTCTAGTGCCCCCCACGCGCCTGTCATTCAGACTCGGACTGACAGGTGATATGACCTCTATCCCTGCCACAGACGCCATGTCTCGGCCAATGTCACGGCACGTGGTTCGAGTAGTCACATCACCACGAGACATTCCCCATCACCCACGTGCTTCTGCAAGTGGCGGTGGCAGAGTAGGTGACCGCCGCATTTAATGCTCCATCGTGGAATGTGTAGCGTGCCCGATACGCCCCCACCAAACCAAGTTAGCTAGAGCCCCAGTGTGACCGAGGTCAATCGACTCGGCACGCGAGAGGCCCGGCCCCTCGGTCGCTCGGCAAGTCGCTCGGCGGGAGATCCCGAGGGTGTTTCAAGAGCCAAACGGAGAATGCCATGTCCTCGGCAATTTCCGCTCAGTGAACCCATTCAAACCGATATTCGTCCAGAACCATGCGTCCGCGCCCTCCTCCGAGGGCACCGAACGCTCGGCACGATCGAAACGGATCGATCGGCATTCAGTTTTGCAGATTCTGAGATAGTGACCCTTTTACCCCTTTGTGGCAAGGGGGTCCTTAGCTGACCCCTATGAACCCGGCCGCTACACAAACATATCTATTTCTACAAGAATATTCTAAAAATCTACAATCTAAAGTAGAATTTGACGTTAGAAATCTACAATCGATGAGTTTCGTTTTGAAGATTTGAAAATTACATTATTGACCGTGCTAAGCTGTGTTCAGCATAATGTGAAATTCATACCTCCAATCATGGAATGAAAATATGATTGTTGAATGTTGAGGAAGCTGGGACAAAGTGCACAGAAGCGCACTGTAATTGTGGTGGAGTGCACCAGTACTGTAGTGGTCACTTTACGAATTGCAGAATCGCAAACTGTGGAGGAGACCGGTTGTGTAGTGTAAAGTGGGGACATTGAGTATTTGAGTTGGTGAAAGGCTTTTCAATTTTAGGTCGATTGTAACACTTTTAAGTTTTAACCACAAACCACGACTAATTTTACAGTGGCATTGAGCATGGAGTAATTATTCACTGGTCTTTAGATGCGCACCGATCTTACGGATCTTGTGCCCCAACCCAACTTGTTCTGGCCCCGGGTCCTTCCTTTTCTAGTGATGCGAGTCCCTATTCTTTGAAAATACTCGCACATTTACGTGGATTCCCTATAGCTAGTCACGAACTTAGACGTGAATGTTCGATTTTAACAAGAGTTTGAATATCACGTACTTGTGGGTGTGTCGGGAGCATTCAATAGTTTATCTTTAGGCACGATCTTGGGAATCCAACACTCTTAAAACTCACACAATCTTGTAGGACCCGCATATTTCATTGTGAATCTTATAGGATTGTGTGGTTGTTAAATGTGTCAAAATTTCCTTGTGACCGTGTTTACAGAAGACTCAATTTTCTTGAAAACCGACACAAGTACGCAAAGGGAGGATGAATAGCAACTTAATGAAGAACACACATTAGCTAGTGCTTATACACTACTGGAAAAACATGTTTCAATTCACATCTATGAAGTGTGGACATATATGTATTCGGATACGTGCACATTTTACTACAGCAGTTGTACGTTTCCTTAAACATCAAGTTTCACAATAGAAAATGAGATAATTGTCATTTTTCCTTTTGTCACAGAAATGCCAAATCCATTTCATTATTCATTGATGATCATACGAATGAGCAATTCTACGCACATATGTGCACATACTTAAACATATATGCATCCAGAACCATTCGTTATATGTGAATCCCACACAATAAATGTAGAAGCGACAAACGTTGAACGATTGCAAGTACCTCGGTGCGCATATCTGTATAGGATTTATACAAGAAATTAGCCTAGAATTCTTCTTGGAAATGGCTACAATACACGCACATTAAAGGTGTGTACCTGTTTGGTTCTTTTTTACTTCTTTGCAATGGAAATAATTGTGTGCGAGCGTGCCAGAGAGAGTTTCAATCTCCTCCCTCAGATTAACTTTGGAAAAACCAAATCTAATCAGGCGATTGTGTTTTATTGGTTCAATTACCTCAATTAAGAGGATTTTTTCAACAAGTGAAGAAATATAAACCAACAAACTTAGGAAATCGAAGAACAAAAAGAAACAAGATACTTTGATTACCAAACCAAAGATAAACTTACTTCAAAATCGTCTCCAACTTCAGATACAAGAACTTCGAATGGGTGATTGTTACAAGAACAACCAAGATTAATCCTAACTACTTCCTAATCTACTTCCTAAACTATTTCGAACTGAGTTCGAGATCCTAAAACTACTTCGAACTGGGTTCGAAATCCTAAACTACTTTGCCAATGAACAAACCAAGCATCAGTTTTTTGATAGCTGTTTGTTGAAGATTTGTCCGGGGGCTTTTCACTCTTCAATTTCTTCTATTTATAGACGTTGCTTGTAATTTGAACTTCCTGCTCAATGCATTTGAACATTGGCTTGCTTCGAACTTTAACTTCCACTCTTCATGTTGGCAGTTGTTTCCTCCTCCACGTCTGAATTTGAATCCTTCTAATTCTTCCTTCAGAAGCTTTGATTTTGACTCTGTGCAGTTGTTTCAACAAACTCAAATGATTAAACAATAAGATGAACAACTGCCTTTCGACAAATATTCCACGTGTTATAACTGCCAGTTTGCTTCGTTACCCAAGTTCACACGTGGAGTTTACACGTTTAGCAGTTAAAATCATGTTTCGAAACCATCCTTTACGTCAGCAATGGCTTGTACCTGCCAATAACTGCTTTTCATCTTTGGCTTCAATACTACATCGTATTTAATCATTTACATTCCTTTAATCCAGTGTGTTTTTATCAACATGTAATTGCCAACGTTTGGCATTTTCCATTACGTGTCAATTAATTATTGGATTTGTTAATTTTATATGTAAACATACCCCCCACATTAACATCTTTGTTCAAGGAATTTGAATAAGTGTTAATGTGCCTTTTGCCGCTTCGAATTCCTGTAAACTTCCAAAGCAGAAGTTATTGGCAGTTCTCACCACTTCCAATGATGCAGTTGTAATCGATTCTTACGGTCTCTGTGAGAGGTTCATAAAAGATGGGCAGTTAACACCCACGTTCCTCATTTACAAGATTTGAATCGTTTCAAATTCGGATTTTAAGTTTATAAAAGCACTCAACCACTGGTAAAATGGATCACCAATCTTTATTCTAATCTTGCTTTTATCTTCTTAAGCTAAACTTAACCATGACCAACGTTTCTGACACTCAAAATGCCTTCGAACGCTTGATTATTCAAGACCCAACCCCTATCAATACTAACAATGCTGTTACACCAATTGTTGGTGAAATTCGAAGGGATCGTTCTTTTGTTTTGGTTCAAGTAGAGGATTCCGAACCTATTGATCCATGGAACCCTCCCATTTCTCCTTCTTTCAAACCCTTTCTGTGGGGTTTACCATCTGAAATAGTGGTAGTAAAAATGGATGACCCTGCTGGTTACAAGGGTTGGAGCAAATACCGCTCATTGGCTATGAGTAGATATTTATCTCCTCTTATTAGGCGTGATCCTAATATCATGGTACTTGACAGTCTTATTGCCACCTGTCTTACTCCCATGTTCTTCAAGGTGTGTGAAGATGAAAAATCTGGCTTCGCTGGCTATGGTGAACTCAAACAGAAAGCCAAGAGCCAATACATTTATTGGTTAAATGAGGTTCGAAGGCCTCATTTTGAGGGAAAATTTGTTGATCCTTCCAACCTTTCCCTTCGAAACCTTCCTGACCATCCAGATTGGTTTCAAGAATTGAAGAGTATCAACTTCGATCCCACTATATTTCAAGCTGATTACTCTTACTCACTTTACCCACAATCTGATTCTGTTAGAGCCAAAGAACTATTGGCTGCTTTTGCATTCTTGGATATAGGGATTCTTGAAGAAGACATCCCTTGTAAGAATTTCTTATGGGCATGTGAAACCATTCAATGCTCAGTTTCTACATTAACTGGCTATTTTCTTCATTCTTTTCTAAGCCAGTTTCCCCTCCTTCGAATGTGGATGAAAAACAACAGTGCTGCTCATGTCTTCAACCAAGACCTTCATGACTATGAGATAGCACATGATCAGGTTGTCAAGCTTCATAATAAAATAGAAAATCTGAAAGGAAAGCCTTTCAAAATCCCATCTGGGATCTCCAAGAGACTTCGAAAGAGGTTCAAAAACTGTGCAAAGAGGAATGCTCTCAAGTTGGCCAAGCTCGAAGCCAAGGCCAAAGCTCTGGTCTTGAGGATCAGGCCTCTGATTGAGAAAAAACTCAAACTAGATGGAGAAGCTGAGGTCAGGATAAAGGAAAAAGAATTTTTTGATTTCACCTGGGCAAAATTTCATGCTTTGGTGACTTGGAGCTTTCCTCACTATCTCCAAGTTATTCCTACTCCAACTGCTGCTCCATCAAAGTAGATTTAATTTTCTTTGATTGTAATAGGATTTCCCTTTGCAGCATGTAAATTCTTCTATGTTAATGCAATTTTCAGTTTTTATGGTTTATTCTACACTTTTCAATGCCCTTCGAAGCATTCGTATGTACTTTAAACCAGTTCGAATTACTGAAAAATCACACATGAAGATATTAAACCAATAAGGAATGGTTTGGAAAACTTTAAATGATTTAAAATCACAAAGAGATATTGTATACGGGTTAAAGTTTAAACTTGGGCCTAAAATAATATAAGCCCAATTGCTAAAATAGAATATTTGACCCGAATCGGCACATCGCTTCGTCACAAAGTATAAATCTAGGGCTTGAACCGCTTTCATCATACATTCAAACCTTCAAACACTCTGCCTTCCCTCCTAGGTCTCCAAACTCTTACAGACATGGCTTCTGGAAGTGATACCACAATGGGCAACTCTTCTCTCACTCTCAGAAGATATGTCAAAGCGGAGACATCAAACCCTAAGAGTGAGTTGCAGAAACAAACCTTTATTACGAACCCTGACCGAGTTGATACCCACATTCTTGGGCCTGCATTCTTCGATCTTCCTCTCAAATTTACCTCATGTTATCCCATCTTAGGAGAAGGTACACTTATAAAAGATCAAGAACTGGATTTTGTAAATTGGCCTACAAAGAATTTTGCGTGCTGGCCAGTTCAAGACAAGGAATGGGGTGAATGGACTGAGCATATGATGAAGCATAAGAAAACGGAGTTAGAGCAGACTGGGCTTTGGCATATCATCTCACTGCTTCGATATGGTATCCGTCAGAACCCTGCTCTCATACATGCCACCCTAGCCTTTTGGGATGCATCGTTCAACTATTTTCGTTTCAACTGTGGAATGATGGGTCCTACAGTTCTAGATGTGTCATTTCTTACTGGACTTCCTCCGTTCGGTCCAATGCTTGATATTTCTGACTCCATTAATATCCCACTCTTGAAAATCATGAAAACTTCTGGCTCATATGCATCATATGGGAATTTCCTTCAAGCTGAAGCCAAGTTTAGCAAACCGGTGACTGACAGGGAGTTCTTTGCATATCTTCTATATACGTTGTGCAAAATGGTATTTTGCCATAGTGGTAAGAAGATTATGCATGAATTTGCTCCTTTGGCACATCGTCTTTCTATAGGTGAGAAGTTCGATCTGGCTTCATACTTCTTGGGCTATGTCTACAAGATAGGATCTGATAGCCAATCAAAACCACTTAATTGCAATATAGGAGGCCCTCTCTGGTTCTTGCAATTATGGATTTTGGCATATTTCCCTGTCTTTAAAGTTGCCATTTCAGAACCTGTTAATGTCTATGGAGACAGGTTCAGAGTTTTAGCTTCTAAACCCCTCACATTGGTTGGATACCTACAATACTTTATCAATATGAGGGAGGATAAGGAAGAAGCAGAATTTCGACCTTTCACTGATTGGAACATTGGGCCATCTTGGATAAAAGACATGTTGGAGAATAGAGGTGCCAGTACTTTTGCTGCTGCTTGGGGAAGCATTCTACTTCCAAGAGAGCTTTTCATAGGAGGGATTATTGGAGGCTGCAAACAAACTCACTGTGAGACTTATTGTCCTGCCCAATTTGCCAGACAGTTTGGTATGGTACAAGCCATTCCATGTCCTTATCCCGGAGAAGTGAATGTTCCTCTCTATGTCAGACAGAAGGTTGATAAGAATGTACTTTCACGTATAAACGTGGTGTACAGAAATTCTAGAGCTGCCTTCAAACCTTTCCAATTTTCAATGGACAGTCCAATTTTCACTAATTTTACCCGTTGGTGGCATAACCTTATTGATCTATATAATCAAACCCCTTCAGCACAGCGCTTTGTAAACCATATCGGATGTCCTATTATACATGAAGGTGAAGCACTTTCTAGTTCACTTTCTGTATCAGACGATGGGTTTGGTGTTGAGAGAAGAAGCAAATCCCAACAAGACCAAAGAGAAACAACACCAGACATACAATCTTCTGCCTTGGTACCTGTTGCTTTAGATGTCCAACCACTTCGATCAATACCACAGATTGTGACCAGATCCCAACAACAAAGAACCCCTCCATCAGGTGAGCTTCTTATCGTTTGTGTAACTTTTGCCACTTCAATCCTCTTCTGTTCGTTTCTTATGACTCGTTCTGCAGAATCTACTCCCAAGAAAAGGGTACGAAAAGAGAGGGAACCTATCCAAACCTCAGCTTCCCCAGGTTCGAAGTTAAAATCTCCTCTCTCTCTTCTAATTCTGTTAACCTTTGGCTTTTACTGATAACTATTTTCCTTGTCTTTTTAGAAGCCAAGAGGAAAAAAGAAACCTTATCACCAGAGATAAAACCTAGCCAGGAGGAGGCCAAATTTGCTAAAGTTTATAAGGCTTCGAAGCCCAGAAGGAAAACACTAATTGAAGAACCAGAAGAAGAAGAAGAAACAGAAGATGTTACTATAGGCCAATTTATACAGGGTAAGCTGTTGTGACTTTTAATTTCAGCAATCCCTTTGAACTTACTTTCTTATCTCTCAATTTTATGAATTGATCTATTTGCAGAAAAGAGAACAAAGGCTAAACATGTTGAGGTTTTAAAGACACCTGTACAGACATCTGATCCTCAAGCTGCAAAGCCTAAATCAAAGCTTACTTCATCCACTAGGACAATTGAAGCTCACACTCCAATCATCCCATTAGGAGGTATATTATAAGACTTAACTGCTCCCACAAGACATGTCATTGCACAAGCCTTGGTGTCAGAAAGTATTAAAGCATCAACATCAATTCATACAGGTTCTGCTGCAGAATTCTCTATTTCGATGACTAAGGATCCCCTACAGGAGCCAACTTCTGAACCTGAGGCTGTATCTGAACAGCATACTGCTGGTTCACCTGTAACTAAAGCTAAACAAACCATCCCTGAAGAGCCTCTGATTATTGGTGTTAATAAACCTTCTGAGGCTAATATACCTGCTCAATCTGAAGTTGACATTTCAACTCTAAAAGATGACAGGAGTCTATTCTCTGAGATCACACCAAGCTTTTCAACTGTCAAAATTACTAATCAACCTGAGTTGGTGCTTGAGGGAGTGGGTCCTGATCCAGTTCCAAGTATTGTTACTTCAAGAATTGAGGTAAACTAATGGTACTTCAAGCTTATGACCATCACATTTTTCTAAAAGCTCAAGCCTGAATATGTTTATACATTTTCTTAGCAGGAAATTGGTGCTTCTACTAGCACCTCTATTGGTGACCTTTCTTCATTGGAGCAATTCAGGCTAAGAGTGAGTGATTTCTGTCGAAGAATCACCAATCCCCAGGCTCCAATTCCCTCTTCTGAATCTCCTATCAACCAACTCAAGGTCCAGTATAGCTCATCTCTTTCTGAGTTGGTCAAGCCTACCTTTACTCCAGAAGAGATTCAAGAACTAAAGGAGATCCTCCAACGACTCACAGAGCTGAATTTTGAAAATTTGGCTGAAGGAGGCTTAAAAGTCCATTTGGATATATGCTGTCAAGCTGCTTGGGCACTGAAACCTGCTTCTCAAGAGCTTCATAAACAAATTCTGGATAGAGCTTCTGAGTTTCAAGTGAAAGCTCATCAACTTTGTGAAGTTCAAGAGAAGCACCTTCTGAGAGAAAATTTGAAGGCAGCATTATCCAGTGCAGATGATGAAGCTCGAAGTGTAATTTCTTCTCATGATCAAGATATCATCAGGCTTCGTCATCTGAAAGAAGAAGAAGCTCGTCTAGAAGCAGCCTTGCTTCAAGTTAGAGGAGAGATTGATAAGACTACCTCCAATATACAAACCTCTATGAGCAGAGCTTCTCAATCAATTGTAATTATTAAAGATCTTAAAAGTCAACTACAACAGACCTCTGATCAAAAGGAAATTTATGACTTTGTTTGTAGCAGAGGTGCTCATGTATGGAGTGACTTAAAGGATACCATTGTACAGTTTCTAAGTAATGAATGAAATGTTTGTTTTCTCTCAATTCCATTACTTTATAACTGCTTGGATTATTGATCTTATTGATTTAAATTTGAGTTCAGACCATAACCTTTGCTTGTTTCTTATGATTCATCTTGAACAGCACAAGCAAAACAAAAGACAAACTACACTTAGTTTTATCTTCTACTAAAGGATTCCCAAATAGTTGGGAAATAGGCCTTTAGATATCTTCCATTAATCTTTCTTCTATGAACATAACCATTTAAATCTTTCAAATGATATGCCCCTCTTTTAAGAACTCTATGAATTTGGAAAGGCCCTTCCCAATTTGGGGCCCACTTTCCAAGTCCTTGCTTTCTTTCTTTGACAGGTAACACTACTTTCCATACTAAATCACCTATATCAAAGCTTCGAACAGCCACTTTTTTGTTATAACTTCTAGCCACTCTTGACTTTTGCAGCAGAATTTGATTCAGAGTTTTAATCCTTTCTTCATCTACCTCTTCGAGCTCCATATTCATTGCTTGATAGTATGCTCCAATATCCAAATCATTTTGAGAAGCAACCCTTTGTGATCTCACCACGATTTCCATTGGTAAAACAGCATCATGCCCATAAGTTAAGGCAAAAGGAGTAGTACCTGTACTGGCTCTTTTAGTGGTTCGATATGCCCATAATACATTTAAGAGCAAGCTTGGCCATTCCTCTGGATTTCTATCAACCATTCTTTGAATACCTCTTTTGATAATCTTATTGGTTGATTCTGCTTGGCCATTTGACTGAGCATAATAAGGAGTAGAATTAATCAAAGAAACTCCATGAGAAGCTGCAAAAGCCTTCACTGCTTTACCTTCGAAAATGGATCCATTATCTACTGTTATAGTTTCTGGAGATCCAAACCTATAAACAATATTCTTAATAAATTCAATTACCTGTTCTTGAGATACACTTTCAAAAGCTTGAGCCTCCACCCATTTAGTAAAATAATCAGTGGCAACTAGAATGAACTTATCACCACTTCTAGAGGCAGGGTAGATCATGCCAATCATATCCATTGCCCAACCTCTAAATGGCCAAGGCTTAACTACATATTGCAACTCAGTAACAGGTAATCGCTTGAGAGGCCCTGTCTTTTGACAAGCTTGGCATCCTTTTGCATAATCAATACAATCTTTAAGGATAGTAGGCCAGTAATATTCATACCTTCGAATTAACCATCTCATTTTGATGCCTGCTTGATGAGCCCCACAAATACCTTCATGGACCTCTGCCATAATTCTAAAGGCGTCTACCTTGCCTAAACATTTAAGCAATAAACCATCTGCTCCTCTTTTGAACAACTCTCCATTGTACATAATGTAATTTACAGATCTTAACCTTGTTGCTCTATCTGTTTTAGCATCAGGTTTTGTTAGATAATCTATCAGTGGGTGTCTCCAATCGTTCGAACTAGGAGAAGTTGTAATTTCACATACTTCGAGATCAGTATATCTATGTTTAAGCATTGATAAGGATTTCCTTAAAGTCAACTGACAAAACTCTTTGCTTTCATCAGTGATAAACTTGAATCCTGATGCTCTTTGTGCTACTGCATCTGCTTCTTCATTAAAGAATCTCGGCACATAAGTGAAGGTAATCATATGAAATTGTTTAATTAACAGTTTCACATACTGATGATAAGGTTTTAAGCCAACACTATGGCAACCAAATTCTCCCTTTACCTGGTTTATAATCAATTGAGAGTCTCCGAACACCTCAACTATATCAACCTTCAAAGCAAGCAATAGCTCTAACCCCATGATTAAGGCTTCATATTCTGCTTGATTGTTGGTACATTCCCCCTCATTTATTCGAAACCCAAATTTGGTTTTTAAACCTTGAGGAGACTCCAAAACAACTCCAATTCCAGCCATTTGAGATGTTTTTGAACCATCGAACCACATCTTCCATGGTTTAATTGTTACAATGTCAACATCTGCTATTTCAGGAGTCTCTATTCCGTTTGGATGATCAGCCAAAAAATTAGCCAAAGCTTGTCCTTTAACTGATTTTTGAGGAACATACTCTAGATTGAATTCAATTAAAGATACAATCCATTTCCCAATTCTGCCACTAAGTACAGGTTGAGACAACATATACTTCATAACATCAGTCTGGGAAATTACATAAGTTACTCTAGGTATCATATAGTACCTGAGTTTCTTCGAAGCAAAAAACAAAGTTAAACATAACTTTTCTACTGCAGAATACCTACTTTCACAATCATTAAGAAACCTACTTAGATAATAGATAGCTTGCTCCTTTCCTTCTTCATTATCTTGAGCCAATAGAACTCCAATTGAGTCATGGTTTGCTGCCAAGTAGAGCTTAACAGGCTCTCCCTTTTTAGGTGGAACAAGAACTGGTGGATTGATCAAGTACTCCTTGATGGCCTTGAAAGCATCATCATGCTCTTTTGTCCATTCGAAGTCCTCTCCATCCTTCAGTTTCAACAAAGAAGAAAAGACTTTAGTTTTCCCTGCAGTGTTAGATATAAACCTTCGAAGAAAATTCAATTGACCAAGAAATTTTTGAAGTTCTTTCTTGTTTGAAGGAGGTTTAGCTTCTAAAATAGCTTTAGCTTTATTTTTATCAACTTGAATACCTTTGCTATGGACCAAATACCCTAGAAAGTTTCCTGCCATTACTCCAAAAGCACATTTAGCAGGATTCAACTTCAATTGATAATGCTTCATCTTAGAAAAGGCTATCTTCAAATGCTCTACATGATCATCAATAGATTCTGATTTAACAATGATGTCATCTATGTAGCATTCCAGAAAACCCCCAACTATTTCATGGAAGATAGTGTTCATAGCCCTTTGATAAGTAGCACCAGCATTTTTCAATCCAAAAGGCATCTTGACCCACTCGAAGGTCCTAAGATTACCAGGGGCTCTAAATGCAGTTTTATGTACATCTTCTTTGGCTATACAAATTTGATTATACCCTGAATGACCATCCATAATAGACATAATTTTGTGGCCTGCAGAACTGTCCACCAACATGTCTACTACAGGCATTGGGTATTCATCTTTAGGGGTGGCAGTATTCAGATTTCTAAAGTCAATACACACCCTAATCTTCCCATTTTTCTTGATAACAGGAACAATATTTGATAACCATTCTACATATCTTGCTGTTCTGATAAAACCTGCATTCAAAAGGTTTTGAATCTCCTTTTTTACCAATAAAATGGTTTCAGGAGACATCTTTCTTGGAAGTTGTTTGAAAGGTTTGCAATTAGATTTAATAGGCAATTTATGTTCAACTAAATCTCTACTCAAACCTGTTAATTCTTTATAACTCCAAGCAAAGCATTCTTTGTTCTCCTTGAGCACTGCGATCAATTTGGCCTTCGAAACAGCATCGAGCTCTCTGTTGATCTGAACAGTGTTTTGAACAATTCCATCTCCCAATTCCACTTCCTCTAAAGGATCTTGGGAATCGACGTAGCCTAAAAAAGCTTCTTCGAATCCGGTTGGCTTCAACCCCCAGTCAGATTTTTCAGCCAATAATTCCTCCCAATCATTTGTTTCTTGTAACTTTTGCTCTATTTCTAGAGCCATGAATTTAACTAAAGCCAAGGAGTTGGCCTCTTCGAACTCTGTCTTGGACTCACATCCAAGCAGCCTCATCTGGTGAGTTGTCTGATTCATAATCAACTGCTTGTTTAAGCTTAGACTTTAACTCTGCCAATTCTCCAATTTCCAACACACTGGATGGAGGGGTGGCAGGTTGTGCAATTTCACTTAGAGGAATGATCTCAGGCTTATACATTTCAGCCTCTGCACAATTTGCTGAAGTACTGAAGGGATGTGGATCTGCTTTCACCTCTTCGACCCCTACTTCTTTCCCATTTTCATACTTCACAATCATCAAGGCTTGATGCATCGAAGATGGAATACAGCCATTGACATGAATCCAATCCCTACCAAGTAGAGCATTATACTTACTTGTAAAAGTATCTACCACAAAAAAGGCTGTATCAGTTTCCACTTGGCCAACTTTCAGGCGTATAGAAACAATTCCTTTAGGGCTTTTACTTTCACCAGTAAAACCAGCAATGGATGTGCTTGTTGGGATTAATCGAACCTTTTCTTTCCCCAACTTCTTCAAAGTCCTAGAAGGTAAAATGTTCACTGCTGCACCATTATCTACCAAAACTCTGTTTAACAAAATCCCATCAAACAATGCAGATATGTATAATGGCTTTAAATGGTGCCTCATATCATTCGAAGGTGATTTGAAGGGATAAGAAAGATCAGCACAATTCAAATCCACAATCAAAGGATACTCAGCATTTATTTCTGTTTCTGGGACAAAAACTGCCCTTTCCTTAGAAGTCACTTCTGGTTCTTCTATAGCATTAGCCATAACCAGAAGCTCTTCTTCTTCTTCTTCCTTTTGAATCTTGGATATCAAGGCTCCCCAACCATCATTCCAACCATTATCATACGTAAGGCTATACTCTTCATCACTTGATACATCAATGATTTCCACAGGAGCAACTGTTGGTTGTAGTGCCCTTCGAACTGGTGAACAGTCTGGTCCAAAAGGCCCAAAATCAAATGAAGGAGCAACCATGTTAATTTGAACCTCAGGCAAGGTCCCAAACTGAATGGTCCTTTTTTCCTGTACTGGTAATTCTGATCCACCCTCTATTGTGTCCATCTTCTCAGGAAACTCCACTGCAGAAGTCTCCATGGGGGACAATGTTTCAACAGGTGATGAATTCATTCCTCCACCTTCCTCCTGTTCCACTATCATGGCCTCTAATAAGCCAGATTGATAGCTTGCCAAGGAATTTGGTGAAGCTGGACTATTTCGAGGTACCTCACTGTCCATTCTTGCAGCCAGACTTTCCAGTGTTTCCCTCTCTGATTGAGTAAACCCCTTCGAAGAGATTCTTCAGAATCTTCCCTTCGAAGTCTGTTAAACCTTGGGTTAAACTTATCACCCCCATTATGATTATCCTTGGAAGCATATTCTTCCATTTGGAAGCTAGTATACCTCCTTTGCAACTTCCTCTTCTGAGTTCTTGTCAACATAGGAATCATTTGAGGTGTTTTGGTCTTTAGATCTCTAATTACTACCCATTGACCAGCAGGAATGTTTGGAGGTTTAACCATCTTGTTTCCAACTTTAGAAGGGGTTTTATATCCTTGGAAGAGTTCTGGTTTAACTTTCTTTAAAAACCAATCAGGAACTCCTTTTACCAAGGTGAATTGTTCCCCTTCTCCTTTAGTTTCTTGGTCCATTAGGGCCTTTCCAGTGTTGACCTTCTTCAAAGGAGGATAATCCCTCTTCGAAGCTGATGGAACTGGACTCGAAGGTACATTTCTCTTTGATACTGGCCAAGACTTCTCATTTCTTCCATGACTTGGGCTTATCCATGGTCTTCTTTCATTATTCTGGTCCAAAGCCTTCCTTTCCATCCTTTTTGGAAAGAAATCAACCCCCTGTCGATCCAAATCTTTGAAAATCAGATAATTAGCCCTGCATTCCATACATAAGCATTCCAGAAAGGATGCTTCAAGCATAGGAAGATGAGATTGCTTAAAACCCTTCTTAGAAGAACTTCCCGTTGCATAATCTTGCCGGTGAGTCTTCCCATCATTACTTCGAAGTTGGCCAACTTTTGGCTTTCCTCTTCCAAACTGAATAGAGTTCATCCCAACATGAACTCGTCTGTTTTGCCATACCTCTTGAACTGTTTTGGCCAAAGAAGTTGGCACATTGGTATTAGCAGTTACTTCTTCAATCTTTGGAAATGGATCTGTGTCTATTCCCATGGTCTTTTCTGGAAACATGATCCTTCCTTTCTTAATTTGCTCCTGAATCCTGTCACGGAAGACATTACAATTCTTAGTTGAATGAGTCCAAGAAGCATGCCATTTGCAATAATTCTTTCCCTTTGTTTCTTCCAAAGTTGGAAGTTTAACATTTTCAGGAAGTTTGATAAACTTTTTCTTCAAAAGGTAATCAAAAATTTCATCTGCTTTTGACACATCAAATGAATACACTTTTCTAAATGCTTTCTTATTAGTCCTTGGTGCTATGGAAGAATCCTTTCGAACTAAACATTCACACACACAAGGATCATGCTCAACAATTTCAGCAGCATCAATTTCATAAGTAGAGTCTGTATAATAGGTTGAATAAGAAGAGTTGTTCCTATCGACATCTTCTTCTAACAAAGATTCATATCTAGAAGCTTTGTAAGTTAAATCAACCAAATCTCTAAACTCAGTAGAGTCGAACTTCTTCCTAAGTTCTCTACTCAAACCATCTTGTGCTATCCTCACAAATTCAACTTCTAGTAATTGAAGTTTACACTTGTTTCTAGCCTTTTTAAACCTAGCAATAAAGTGAGCAGCCTTTTCATCAGGCTTTTGCTTTAACCTTGCTAAATCAGCCATAGTGACTTCAGGTTCAGTTTGATAAAACTGTGCATGGAATAATTCTTCCATTCTTTGCCAATTTGGAACTGACTCTGGTGTCAAATTAGAGTACCATTCAAAGGCTGTTCCTGTCAAAGAGTTAGAAAACAATTTCAACTTAACAAACCCATTATTGCCTAATTCTTTGCATTGAGCCGTAAATCTAGCAATATGCTCAGTTGTTGATTGTTTTCCATCTCCATGGAATAAAGTAAAATCTGGGATTTTGAACCCCCTAGGGACTTCGAACTGCCTATCTATCCATTCTGGATAGGGCTTTCTATAAATTTGAGTTTGTATTCCTCGGTTTAGAGGTCCATATACCTCTTGCATGAGGCCTAATATCTCATCTCGAAGGGCTGGACGTTCTCCTAGAGGCACTCTTGTATTAACAGGTGGCTCCCAAGTAGCATTTCTAGGCATGTTATCTTCTGGAAACCTCTGAAAAGGATCATCAAAAGGCCTATGTTGCTTAAAACCTCCTTCTTGCTTTGCAAGAGGTTCATATAAGTGGTTCGAATGTATCCTACCCATTTCTGGTATTCCTGCATACTTAGGAATTCCAATCTCTGGATTATACCTTTTTGCATTGGTCCTATCTTTCTCATTAAAATGACTTCCAGGAGTGAATACATACTCATCAAACCCGTAATCATTGTTTCTAAAACCCTTATCCTCATTTAAACCATCAAAGTTTGGTTCGAATGGGACATTAGTGTTCTGTTTGAACACTTTCTTAGGTTTAGGAGCTTGATAATCATGAGTTTTTGCAGGTTCATACCATGATTCTGGTATATCATCTACATCTATAGGCTCTTTTCCAAGCCTTGATTTAAATTTGCTTGTACTAGCCTCTCCTTTATCCTTCTCAAATGAAGGCAAAGGATCATGCCTAAGCCCTGATTGCTCTTCTAATTTTTGTAACATAAGCTTCTGGGTTTGAGCCAATTCTTTAAATGTGGCAATCATTTCAGCGAACTGACTAGATGACACATTTCCTCCAACTTCTGGATTCTTTGGGTCTTCCACATGTACAGTTCTGTTATTTCTAGTATTCATTCGAGAACTCTGGCCAATCCCTGCATTTAAGTCTTGACCAGTACGAGTCTCTGGTCCAATTTGTAGGCCTTCGACTTGTTCGTTCTCTTTAGAATTAACATTGTTCTCATCTTCTGGCGTTTGGCCAACCTGAGAATCATCCGCTTGCTTCCTAAGTTTTGGAGCCATTCAACACTTTCAGGTGTCCCACCGGGCGTGCCAAAAAATGTGTTTGGTTCTTTTTTACTTCTTTGCAATGGAAATAATTGTGTGCGAGCGTGCCAGAGAGAGTTTCAATCTCCTCCCTCAGATTAACTTTGGAAAAACCAAATCTAATCAGGCGATTGTGTTTTATTGGTTCAATTACCTCAATTAAGAGGATTTTTTCAACAAGTGAAGAAATATAAACCAACAAACTTAGGAAATCGAAGAACAAAAAGAAACAAGATACTTTGATTACCAAACCAAAGATAAACTTACTTCAAAATCGTCTCCAACTTCAGATACAAGAACTTCGAACGGGTGATTGTTACAAGAACAACCAAGATTAATCCTAACTACTTCCTAATCTACTTCCTAAACTATTTCGAACTGAGTTCGAGATCCTAAAACTACTTCGAACTGGGTTCGAAATCCTAAACTACTTTGCCAATGAACAAACCAAGCATCAGTTTTTTGATAGCTGTTTGTTGAAGATTTGTCCGGGGGCTTTTCACTCTTCAATTTCTTCTATTTATAGACGTTGCTTGTAATTTGAACTTCCCGCTCAATGCATTTGAACATTGGCTTGCTTCGAACTTTAACTTCCACTCTTCATGTTGGCAGTTGTTTCCTCCTCCACGTCTGAATTTGAATCCTTCTAATTCTTCCTTCAGAAGCTTTGATTTTGACTCTGTGCAGTTGTTGCAACAAACTCAAATGATTAAACAATAAGATGAACAACTGCCTTTCGACAAATATTCCACGTGTTATAACTGCCAGTTTGCTTCGTTACCCAAGTTCACACGTGGAGTTTACACGTTTAGCAGTTAAAATCATGTTTCGAAACCATCCTTTACGTCAGCAATGGCTTGTACCTGCCAATAACTGCTTTTAATTTTTGGCTTCAATACTACATCGTATTTAATCATTTACATTCCTTTAATCCAGTGTGTTTTTATCAACATGTAATTGCCAACGTTTGGCATTTTCCATTACGTGTCAATTAATTATTGGATTTGTTAATTTTATATGTAAACAGTACCATGTGCACCTATTATATGGTCCAGATTGTACCACCTCATTGGCAATCGTAACATTTTTTAGTTTTTCGTAACTTTTTAGCAATATAATTCGTAACATTTTGGTGTGTCTCGTAACTTTTATAAAAAAGAAAATAGTAACTTTTATAAAAAAAAAAACTCGTAACTTTTGTAGGAGTGTGTATCATACACACCAAAATAAGGGGTATGTATTGTAGTTTTTTCCTTCATTTGAATGGGCCAGGTGGCACAGCCCTCTGCACATGGCCAGCTACCTATTGGTTACAATGTCCCTGTAATGTGAATATGACCCCCAAACTTTCGTTCTTTGTTTTTTGAGGACCTTCTCTCTTACGTAAATTATTAGCATTCGATTCGATTTAAATCTCTATGATGTTTTTTTTTTTTGTCAATCAATAGAAGGGAGATTAATTACAACACATATGAAGTACAAAGCACCAACCCGGGACACTACATGAGTTGTGAGAGTCCACGAGATAAGCAAGCCCAACAACTTAATCAATACAAGAAATAAGCCCGTTACAGGGTAGAAACAGAGAAAGAAACAAATAAAGGAAAAGCCCCTACACGCAAGCAGGGAGATTCAAACTCCTGACCTCATAGTGAGATACAAGAGCTCTGGCCAAATGAGCTAGCCCCGTTGGTTAATCTCTATGATTTGTCTCTGCTATTATTTCTTAAGCAGTCTTGATTTGCCCACCCAAAAGTGCATGATTGCGAATAAATTACGAAAGTAGGGGATCACATTCATCTCAAAGAAATTGAATCAAAACTAAGCTTGTTTCACTTCTTGAAAATTACAAAGAATTGAGTCGGGCACGAATGTTGAGCATGAATTTCACAGTGCGCTTCTGTGCACTTTGTCTCATTTGGTTAGCATTATTTGCATATTATTCACGCCTACGCATAATTAAATGTATGAATTTCACATTATGCTTACCACGGCTTTTAGCACGGTTGATAATGTGAAAAAGGGGTACAGATATCTAAAAAAAATAGTTTGATATTCATGAAAGTATATTGGCAGTCTCATTTGTCTACCATTATATGCATATTATTCATGTCTATGCATAATTAGAAGTATGAATTTCACATTATGCTCACCACAGCTTTAAGCATGGTTGATAATGTGTAAAAAGCGTATCGATATCTAAAAACAATTGTTTGATATTCGCGAAAGTGTATTGATAGTCTCATTTGTTTGACATTATTTGTATATAATTCACGCCTGTGCGTAATTATGAAAGGTGTTGGCTCACCATTTGATGGGATTCAAAACCACCCATAAATTATTTGGGGATGGAGGCATTGTATTCTCAATATTCCATGGAAAGGTGGTAAAAATTACTCACTTTTTCAGTAAAAGGTCTAGGGGACAGGTTTGTTTTGGCTCGCGTGCTTAACCCATAAGGATTAACAGATGATTATTTATACTTTCGTTAATTAATCTGGATTGGCCAAAAGCATTGGTCCAAAAGAGGAAACTAATTATCCCTTCATTATGCGGTAATCTTCCCTTTTAGTAGGGGCTTCAAGTTCAAATATGCTTTGCCACACAAAAGCTGAAGTTTTCCAACCAAGCACCAAACGTGGTTTCATAATTACAAGTTCAAATTTATGGTTCCAGGAGCACATATTCTTTGGCGAGGAGTAGTAGGATACAGAAAAAGTTTCTCCGAAAAAATTCAGGATGAATCGGAACCGTTGATTTCTTTTTCTAAACTGTTCGGAGAAATTTTTCATGTATCCTAATATTTTCATTCTTTGGCAGGTAATGTGAAATTCATTCGCGATTTGTCATTCTCCTGATCATTTTCGATGCACTTTCCATTTATAATATACTGTGTTTGCATTTGTAATTTTTGTTGCAATCTTAGAATTATTCCTCCCGATCTTCCTTTCTCCAAGAAATTGCATACACACATTACGAGTTCAAACAAGGACGGAGCCAAGACTTACATTACGCAGGGGCGAATGATTTTTGTCGCACTCATAGGAATTTCTTTTTTCTATATAATACTAGAAGTTTTGTTTCCTTGCAGGGACGACTGCCTTCCTCTGGCTCCATCCATGAGTGCAAAGTTGATCTAGGAAATACAAACCCATAACATCATCAATACGGTTTTTTTTTTTTTATATAGATAATATCATCAATAAGGTGAGACGTAATACAACTCAGAAGAGGAGAAAAAAAAAACGAGTAACATGTCACGTGAATCACTTAATTAATTGAAGGATCTCTCCAATCCATCATCTTTGAAATAATGTAAGTTGTTACTTGTTAAATTAATCACGAAATAAACTAAGCAAAACATTCACAAAGAGTTAAGATATTTTTGTCGTCCTTCTACCTTCCTCCAATATTGTATTGGTACAAGATTGCATTGTCGATTTTAATGTTTCCTGATGATATATCCTGTGACAACACTAAGGGGGTGTTCCACTAAGGTAGTTTTGTTTTAAAACTGCCTTGGTTTATGTGTTATGTGATGTATTGTGAGAGGATGACTTGTCTTGGTTTTTGAGAAAAACTAGTTTTTGGAAAAAACTAGTTAGTGGAACACCCCCTTAGGGTAAATTTCATTTACACCCCTCTTACTTTTTGAAATCACGATGCATGAACTCTAATATACACTAAAGTATTTTGTGTAACACTTTAGCCCGGTTGTATTAATTCCGAAGTTTTGCCCTTGCCAAATAAAACAACTCATATAACTACTGGCTAATTAAAAAATTAAAGATCATAAAACTATTAATTAAGTACTAGTATTTTGTGTAACACTTTAGCCCATTGGTTGTATTAATTCCGAAGTTTTTCCCTTGGAAAATAAAACAATTCATATAAATACTAGTTAATTAAAAAATTAAAATCAATGTAAAATTAACATATTAGTACTAAATCTCCTAAACCACTACAAAATCGATCAATCCAAGATTAATTATTTGGGTTTATTTTTGCCTTTTTCAATCTTTTATTATTTTACCTTGAAATTTCTTACTTTTTTTTCACATTCATGGGATAAATATAAAAAAACAAAAAAATTGTGAAAAAAGCTAAATAGATTTATTGACCATAAAATAATTAAAAGCAAATGACCATAAAATAATTAAAAGCAAACACATTTTTTAAATAATTTTGTTTGGTTTATATTGGCACTAGACCATAAGAAGCAATTGTTTTGACATTAAATAATATTGGCCACAAATGTGTGATTGTGTGGGTAAATGGGTGTATTAGTAGCAAAGTCAGTCACTAGGTCAATAGGATTCATGATTTTGAAATTTTCGTATAATAGAACTAATTGAGATTTATCAAAAATAAAATCAATATTGTATATTTTTAGAAATTTGTATTAAAAGATATGAACAATTATTCGAAAGGCGTAGAATAGTAAAAGTGGACAAATAAATATGGACGGACGTATTAATTATCGAAATAAACAAGTGAGGATTGGACTGGTCTCGAGAAGAGAATGAACGAGTTTTTACTGTTGAGCGAGTATAACGTGTACCAGCGCGCGCACATCCGGCTGTCCATTTTGGTTTTGAACGGTTCGAATTTGGAGAGAGAAACAGGAGAGAGAAAGAGAAGAGAGAGAGTTTTGATCAGGGGCGTCCAATGTATTTTTGGACGGCCCGGATTCAGCGTGTTCGGGTACCTGGTATTGAAATTTTTTTGAGAGAAGAATAAACAGGTTTGTACACATCCAGGTGTATAACAACTATAGGCCAGCCTAGGATTTGGGCTGCATGACGTGGCGATAAGAGCCCCCACCCAAAGATGAGAAAAAAAATGGAAACCATAGTTTCCGATCAGTAGTATCACTGGAACTCAAAATCCAATGGCCTCCTGCGCCTACGCGAAGCTAAACGGCCTCTGCGTCGTTTCCTCCGACGGCTGCGGCCGAATGAGAAATGGTGTCAAGAGAAAGTGTGTAATCGTACGCGCCTTGTCGTCGTCGTCGACGGAGGTCTCACCGGCGACGGCATCGTACGAAGAGGGTCAACTTGAGCGCCCAAAGTGGACGGGTGAAACTCCCCTCTCACGCCTTGTTGGAGCTCTCATCTCCTTCAAACCACTCTACTCCGTCCTTAAGCTCGGCGCTCGACAAGTCCTCATCAGGTCCCCCTTCAATTTTGCTCTTTATTTTTACAAATTTTCATTCTCTCTCATCGAAACGTACGATTGATACAAGTACTTATTATTGACGATAAGCTAAATAAAAGATTACTAGAATTCAATTGTACAACAAATTAGTTCACACGAGCCATTAAGCTATCAAATCAAATTTTGGCACCAGTAAGTCAAAATTGTTGTTAAAAAATAGCAGAACCATTTTTGTTTTTCAAATTTGGTGGCAATTTTGTCTTTTCCAAATTTTGGCACTAGTATCTATTAAGATTGTGTCGAAATTACACTATCCCGGCATAGTTATATTGCTTATTTTCATATTTTTTGACACCATAGCAAGCTAAATGGCTTTGATTTGCTCTAATAGGCAATAGTTAAAGATGCAAACTATGTCAAGAAATTAGAACGTTGATATGTGTTTTCCTTGTTGACAATATCTATGAAACACCGACACGGGGATGCGGGGATATATATTGGAAACGCCACGTGGTGTGTTCCATAAATTGAATTATTTTTTGGAGGGGGACACGCAGGGGGCACGACATGGACACGCGTGTCCCACATATACACACTCTCATGATCTCTCTCCCTCCCTCACTATGTTGATATACATTTATATGTATGCATACACTGGTATATAGTCGATGCATATATCGCCTTTGGTGTGAGTGTGTATATCTTACATATCAAAAGAAAAGTGTATATATCTATCTATAAACTGTTACTACATACATATATGATATATTCTTATATGTTGTTATTTTTCCATTCATTTATTTTTGCCGTGTCCGTGTCCATGCCCATTTTTTAGAATTCCCGTGTCCCGTGTCCGTATCCGTGTCAGTTTTGCGCTACATTGACATATTTTTACAGGGTCACATATTACATTGCATTTTTATAATTTAATCGCGGTCCTCCAAGGGCCATGATTTTTCATTTGTGAACAGTTATGGATATGTATGTATGCATATGCAAGCATTAACATATGGATGTACGAAATTATGATTTGAAGTTTGTATTTGGACTTGATTTTGGGGAGGGAAAGGAGTCTTGAAAATGCAATTGAGGGTGTGTTGTGATGAGCAGTACAGCAGAGAAAACGAACATACCGTGGCGAGAGATGACAAGGGAGATTCTGGAATCTGAGGTTTACAATGAGATGGACAACATTCAGGACTCGTCTATTGTCTACCCTGACTGTAACTTTCTCAAAAACTCGATCTCATGCTTTCTTTTAATTGCATGTGTTCCGATTTTGTTGAAATTTACCTCAAGTTGGAATTCCAGTTCTGCTTTGTTAGTTGCATTCTTAGGCAAATTTTTTAGCGGGTATGTTAGTTTTTTGTATCTTAATTAGCAAGGGCTTCATTAAGGGTGAAGAAAAATGATATTAATGGTGTAGTTTGAGTGGTCCTTTTTGAAAAAATGAGATTGTAGGTTAATTTAGTGCTTTTCACAGAGAGATGAATTTCAGTGTGGGATACTTCGATAGGGCAATTGGGATTTATTGGGAAATTGCGATGAAGTTCTTCACTTGCTAGCGGGATCACTTGTTTTAAGAACAGTGATTTGCAACTTTACATGACTTGATGTTATGGAGTGTAACTTGCCGGAACCTTTTTTCATTACATAAATCTCATCATTGTTCTACTTGTTTCGAGAATTTATGAGAGAAGGTTCATAGTTGGGGCTCGTTGTTGTTAAACAGTTGTGGCTGCTTGACTAAGAAGATTGTACTGATCTTTTTGAGGACAATAACATAGCATCCCTGGCTGATGTGGATAATATGGCGAGAGAGGAATATGGGATTTTCTGAAGGGATTATCCTTTGTTTAGAATCAAAAATATTTTTGGTTAGTAGCTTGTATAGTTGGGACAAGAGGTAGTGTAATCCTTCTCTTGACCAATTCATAGATTGCTTTGTTCTTTTCCATTCTCATGGTATAGGGCCTTTTTGTCTAGGGCCTTTTTTTGTACATGGGATTGGGCGGCATTCCCTTAATTCCTTGTTTCTAATATAATTAATTACTTATCAAAGGAAAAGATAGCATGCCTGGCTGATGAAATATGTCAATTTTCGATTGTGGCAGTGCTGCCATATTTGCTGATGTGGACACATTTTCTTCAATTTTTTCCAGTATATTGGGAGTGTTTGGGTTTTTTTTTTTTTTTTTGTGTGGTTAATATGGTGTCTGAATTGTCATCTTTCTTCATCCCAGATGGTAGTTATTTGTTTGCTGCCCTGAGAAGGTAAACATCAGGATTTAGCTCTTAATGCAATTCCCCAGTAAAAGCCCTTCGGTGTTCTTAGAAAATTGTGGGCTCTGGCATATAATGAGTATTACCAGCCGACCTCACTATTTGAACCCAAGAAACTTGCTCATGTACTGTTGCTATGCACTAGCTGGCAAATGGTGAATAACTTTGTTTCTCTCTCACCATCTGGCCATGGGAGGTTATCTATAAAAGCTCTTGGTGTGGATCAGTTGGCAGTTGTGTTTTGATTCAGTTTGCTGCCCCCCTGGGGGGGCGGTGTTTCCAAAACTATTAAACGTGCGTGGAATGCCTCTCCAATCATTGTCAAATGGTTCTGAGTTGGATGCACCTTCCTCTGTGTGACGGTGTTGATAAGGAAAATGAAGTTACTGAAGATGGACGGAATGTATATATCACAAACAAATAAGAAAGATTTGGAAATAATTTTGTCTGACTTTTGAGGTTGCTGAATGCTGATGTATCATATTGCAATATTTTTTTGCGAGAGAGCTTGATTAACGATGTCTTGTCTGCATTGTGAACAGATTATCTCAACCCTTTCCATGCATATGATGAGGGCAACCTCTCTTGGCTGGTAATTTAGCTGTTTCTTCTCCTACATTAGAAGTTCTTGTTTGCGGTTGCAGCATCATGTATTTGCCTTTTTGTATGTGTCTGTCCTCATTTTTATTTTCTTACAATTTCGTTTCTACTTATGAAATACTCAAGAGTGTACAAGTAGAATGATGGTTTGTGCCATTTTCATGTAGACTTTTATCAACTATTTACAAGTTATTCAGGTACCCGTTTGTCTGTTCAAAAGGCAAAAAAAAAAAGAAAAGAAAGGGTACCTGTTTGGATGCCTGATAAGTTTATGGTTATGCAGATTGAAAAAACAATCTTGGTTTTTGCTGACAGGGGGAATGGAAATTGGGATTTTCCTTGCAATTTATCTTCTTCTTTTTTTTTTTTTTTTGAACGAGATTTAATTGAATTATACCTTTTATGTCGCCAAGACGTATAAAATGCAATAAAATTGTTCTCATATATGCCATGCAGAAATAGTTCCGGAGTTTTGACTAGAGACGAACCTGTTAGAGTTTATAGACACATTGTCGGAACTAATCAGAAAACTAAGATATTTGTGATAATTCTTTCAGAATTGGACATCTTAATGGCAGGCTGCAGCAGAAGCTGAGGCAGCAACAATGTCAATGGTGAGAAGAGCAATACCTGACGCTTCTTCACTAGATGAAGCAAATGAAATAGTTCGGGGAAATTGGCTCAATGCAATAGAACAACATCATCAGCGGTTTTCAGGAAACACAATGATTAGAAACATTCTTGATATCGGGTGCTCTGTTGGTGTGAGCTCAAGATATCTTGCTAACAAATTTCCTTCCGCTAAAGTCACAGTGAGTGAAGAATTTTCTCTATGGAGAAGTCATAAAAGAAAAGTTTCCTTGTGATATTTCTGCAAATGAAAAGTTTATCATGTGAAATCTTGTAGTGGATATTCATTTATCATCTTCCATCATAGTATTGCCCTTATATTCGTTGTTCCCGTTTTGCTCAGTACTCATCTCTTGAACATCCATCTGGTACAGGGACTAGATCTATCTCCTTACTTTCTTGCGGTTGCTCAGTTTAAGGAAAAGAAAAGCACCCCAAGAAAGAACCCAATCAGCTGGGTACATGCAAATGGTGAAGACACTGGATTGCCTTCCCAATCGTTTGACATTGTTTCAATTGCATACGTGGTATGTCAAGAAATCACAATTGTTTTTCGAATAGCAGTTTTGGAATTCCAATAGGTAGATAAACTATGTGTCTTTCAGTAAGCTGTGCTGCTGAACCCAGCAGTCGCATCATCTCTGGATTGTCATCAACATACAAGTTATAGAAAAAAATTGTCAGTAGAGAGTTACTTTTTGCCGTTTGACAGGATTCAAATACTTTTCTTTAAAAAGAGATAACGGGTAAGCATCAAAATATTGTAAAAGATAAATTCCAGAAGTAGACATTCTATCGAAAACGAAAAGTTAATAAGGAGCTGGCAGATGTCCTGATGATAAGATGGGGAATTCTCCAGAAATTAGCATCACCCTCTTGAATGCTTTTGCATGAAAAAGGGCGAATATCGATCATTCTCTTTGCAAGTGCGAAAAGCGTTGGTCTATTAAACATTATTGAACTATCTTCTTATGAAGCCTCACGGAAATAGTCTGTGTTGAGTTGTGACTGTTCCCTTATTCTGTATGCAGCTACATGAGTGTCCCACAAGGGCAATAGTTAATTTAGTGAAGGAAGCATTTCGGCTGCTTCGACCTGGAGGCACTTTTGCTGTGACAGATAATTCGGTAACTAGACTGACTATTATTTCTTTCCGATCATGAGATGAATTGTCCTGCTAAAACTAATTCGTTCTAACTACTTACATTATTCCTTGCTGCAGCCAAAGTCAAAGATCCTTCAGGTATGGTTCTAATTGTGTTGAAAGTTTCTTAACAATGTTTCCTTTGTGAATTCGATGGATACTGAGATATTAGCTTTTCGTAGAATGCATACTGTTAATATGGTTTTTCCATCTCTTGTTCTACGGTATTATGCATATGAGTATGTCCTGGATTAATGGTAGTCCCTTCCTTCGTTATTGGTATCAGCTGGTGTCTCACGAATGTTACTAAATAGTAACATATGTAAAGTTTTCCATGTGATTTTTCCTCTCATTTCAGACCCTCATTGTATGTCCTTTGCAGTAATAAATACTAGTTATATGTCCTCTCATTTTGGTCCCTAAATGTATGTTCTTAGATGGAATAATACTAGTGAAGTATCTTATATGTCCTTGGATGGGACACTTTCATGCTTTTCTGTAAATGTTAGAAGGTGGATTAATTTGCCAAAAAGAGACATTTATCATTCAAGCTTGGAAAGGCAGTTTGTTTGATGTGATTGGCCCACACCAAACTCTTGACCTTTTTGTTTTTGTTTTTGTTTTTGAACTGAATGCATAATTTCAGTTATCAAAGTACTGTGAAGTTCAGGTGTTTTTTTTTTTGCTTTGCCACGCATTATGTTTGGATCTTGGACTCGTCAAGTAAATGGAAGAGGAATGAGAATGGACTACTCATTTTTCCTTGAAAGAGAAATGGACTATGAAAGGAATTTTCTGTTGATTTTCTTCTGTACTGGTGCAGGAACTGTCTCCGGTACTTTTTACATTGATGAAGAGCACCGAACCATTCTTAGACGAGTATTACCTCACTGATCTTGAAGGGAAAATGAGAGAAGCCGGCTTTGTGAATATCCAAACAATTCTCACTGACCCAAGACACAGGACCGTGACGGGTACTGTTCCTTATTAACATCCAACGTTTTATTCGCTGGCAAAGAGCTCTGTTTGCTTCCAGAAGTACCATTGTTGTAGGAAAAGTGACATGAAGCTGTAATCTTGATACCTTCTTGGAAACAACCGACGGAAATGCTAGTCTTCTTCTGTATGTGTTTGGCTATGTTAAATGGACTCGGATACAAATATCCGGGGCGGCTACATGTCCATGTGTTGAATTCATTCAATTTTCATCTCAATGACGGGGTACGGCTCGAGGTAAATGCATCTCTGTAAACACAAGATGATTGATGGAGGTAAATTTATAGTAGCAAACCAGTTTTGAGTGTCTGTATGTGTTAGGGAATTTCCACTTTGCTGTCCGTATTAGACGTCTGCTGTTTTCTTGACTTCTAAAGCTCCATTTTGGGTGTGGTTTAAGACAAATTGTTGGCTGAGTCTGGCTTTATGACGTAATGATTCATTTTCATGTTCATGGCTGCGACCCTGAAAATGAATGTAAGGGCTCGTTTGGATGGAGGATGAGAAGGATGGATGAGAATGCGACCGGATGACTAATCCCGGCCCACCTCACATCTTTGGTTTGGGAATGCATGATGTACTATGGGAATGCAAAGGGGCAAATAGGTCATTTGCCTAATTTTTACATTGTTCACCCACCCTTATCCTCATGTTTTGACTACAAAACAAACCAATTACTATTTTATCTGCTCTTCTTACAAAATAATCCAAATCAAGTATTATTTTATTTCCCCTTCATAAATATCACATCAATGTGGGCTCACCTTCCATAAATAATATCCCATACTATCTTATCTACTCTTATTAATAGAGAATAAATTGTTTCCGGATGTGGCGGAACCCATTGGGGCCCCATGGTGCATTTTTTACAATAATATGAGCCGTTCATCTTGGAGGGCCAGCAAATAACACATACACACTTAAAATCAGCTTGATTGGACGTCGATAAGTATTTTAAAATTGAATTTTACTTAGTTTATAAAATGGACCGTTGTGGTCATTTTAACTTCAAAACTGTTAAGAGAATCTAGCCATCAATTTTATGAACCAAAATTCAATATTTTTATATACCTATCGATGTCCAATCAAAGTGATTTCTTTGCTTAAATACAGTACTCCATGAGTCTTACAAGATGGACGGTTCAAATTATCGAAACAAACACAGAGTGGAGGCCACCATTGTGATCCGGAAATTTTTTGGTTCTATGGTTTATAGGTGATTGGGAAATTTTATGATTTCTGGATCATTCAGACATAACTCATCCAACATCCAATCGGGTTGTAAGAGTTAAAAATACTTTCTTGCCTAGTTCATTCTAGTTTGGAAAACAGTTTTTTAATAATCCGTTTTGAGAACAGTGAGGGCTGTGTTCGTTTGGGGGTTTTGGGGCAGTTTTGCACTATTCCAGTTTTGATTACATCATCACTTTTTTCACTTTTCTCTCTATCTCTCTCCACTTATTTCACCTGCTTACATCATCAAAACTAAACTAAACTAAACTAAACTAAACTAAACTTGTTAACCGAACAAGGCCCTCGATATTTTTCGAAGGGAACTTCTGTCGAGTAGGCGAAAGGGAATTATTATCTATGTAAAGTCAAACGAGTTAGGATTTTAATACACATTTTACAGATAAAAATACATTTTGCCAATGTTAACATGGATATTAATAAACTTTTCTTGGATATCGACACAACATTTAGACAAAGCTTTTTCCTTTTTCCAAATTCTTTTTCGGAAACAGTTTTAGTAATTATTTTTCTCGTCCCATAATTTTGATCTATTATGAAAGGGGCCACCACCTTTACTCCCCTACATAATCAATCCATTGACGGGTGAGCTAAGTCGATCAGCTAACCACCACACCTTGTGGGAAAATTTATTTGTACAATAATACATTTCTTTATCTTTCTCCTGTTTTGTTTATTGATTGATTAATAGATAAGCCAAAATACTATGGGTAAGAATATTCGCCTTTGGATAATACTACAGTACTTAATTGACAGATAGCAATACGGAATTGGATTCTATATTCGTCTTTGGATATCCGGCTTTCCAATATTGGTCAACCATAAGAGAAAGAAATGTTATATTTTCTGCCGTTCAAAAAAAACAAAAAAGAAAGAATCGAGGCTGTATTTGGATTACTGGAATCTTGAGTTGGAACTAGAATAATAGTATGATTATTGAGAATTAAATTCTTAAATTTTTTTTTTTTTTGGGTAGGAATAAGAATATGATTATTGGGAATCAAATTCATAGGAATGGGATACCTATGAGTAATTTTAATTCGGTGTTTGGATTAATACAATAATTTTATGCGGAAAACAACTATTTCAGAAATTTGTTAAAGTCCACATTTCCTTAAAGAATGAGTCAAGAATCTAAGATTCTCCTGGGGTAAGGGCGGGATCAGATTCCCACTTAGTTAGATAATGTGATTCCTGGTTTAATATGTCATCAGGAATCACAGTTTTATTCTTGTCTCTTATAAACATCGGAATCATAGAAGCATAACATTACATTCTCGTTCTCATTTCTCTTCAAGATTGCTGCCACCAAAATTAACCCGTGAGGGAGAAAGCGTAAAGAAATTAAACAAAATAAGATGTTTTCCAAGTGAACTTAAAAAAATTTAGACAAAGTCCACTGAAAACTTTTATATCTCGTGAATGGTTGTTGTTTCAACTAGTAAACTGACAAACGAGAATTTCTTTGAATAAGAACAAAAATAATACTACTAGTACTAATCCAGATCAATCAAAGTTGACAAGATTTATATATAGGTTTGCCTTAGAAATCAACCAACAACTCTGCCAACTTGTCCCCACCTAATTGGTTGAACAAATCATCCTCATGTGCTTATTGCTTAAGGATTAGCTCTAGGAGGTAAGAGCAAGCCCAACAGCTTGGGCAAAATTTTTGCCAAAAGAACTAGTGAACAGTAAACAGTGCACATTTAACTCACATCACTTTCAACCCTCTAACAATACAATCTATTTTACCCAACCTCAATTAAAAAATTATTTTTTCCTTTTAAAATAATACAAAAACCGCCGGACTTGCTGCTGCTGAGCTCGGAAATCACCGGAGCAGAAACAACCCCTGTTCGCCGTCGATCGTCACAAAAAACCCACTGTTCGTCGTCGCCGTCGATCGTCTCAAGTGTCAAAACCCCGCTGCTGTACTGGCCTCTGTTACGAAAACCCACTGTCGGCGTAGACAGATTCACGAAATCAAGGTCTCAAACTGCGAAGCGGTTGGGCTTGCTCTAAGCCATCGCCGCAATAACGTCATCGTCGCCGCTGTCGGTTCTTGCTACTGCTGATCGCTATGGATGTTGGAAGGAGGGAGAGAGGGTGGGGAGAGAGAGAAACAAATAAAAAAATGATTGCTGGTGAATACTACTTAGCTGTATATAGCTAAGTACTATACATGGGGGAAGGATAGCAAAGCATTTACCTAATCTGCTGGAGCAGAAATTCTCCCACTTTAGTTAGCTTAAATAGCTAATATTCTCATTTAGCTAAGCTGTTGGGTTTGCTCTAAGACCATGTTCTATCAAACCAACGGCTCAGAAGTCAGAAGAATCATCTCATTGGGTTTAAAAAAGTTAAATATGAGGAGAAATAGGCAACACAAATTACTCCGTAACAGACAATTATGTTTTGGACAATATAATTTGCCTACTAGTCGAAACAAAATTTAATGTAGCGGTTATTTGTATCGTCCTCTCACATGATGTGAACCATGAGAATAACTTCTTTCCGGACTGTCCGCAAACAAGGAGTTTGTATATCGAGCACATCTGCGCTGTCCATTCCAAGATCCAATGGCCCAGATAAACTCGAGGATTTTTGTTTTTTGTATTTTTGCTTTTAATGAGGAGAGAGAGTGGATCGATCCAGGCCATTAAATCTCGAAATGAACAGCGCAGATGCTCGGTGTGCAAACTCATTTTTGCGAACAATCCAAAGACTAGTTATTCTCACGAACTTATGTATATGTAGGTCCCATCTCATATGAAAGAGACGCTACAAATAACTATTGCAAATAAAATTTCTCTCTTGGGTGATGTGCTCTGTCTGTTTTTGGTGAACATGGGTTAGAGTAAACTTCTCTAATCACCAACCGCCCGCAGACAAAGCAATATGTATGGGCCAAGAAAAACGATCCACGAGTTTAATTAAATTAAATATTTAATTAGTCAACTTCGAAAACCATATTGCAAGCAGCAAGCTAGAACTAGGGACTTGATTTTTTATTTTTTTTTCTTTTGGTGCAACGAAAATAAAATAGGAACTTGACTTCAGTAACAAGTATAAAAGCATATTCTAATCAATACTCTCTCCGTCTTTTTTTAAGTGATCCTTATCGGAATACGTATAATTTCAAACCCCTAAAAAAAACATATTTTTTATATATTTTTTTATTGTTTTATACTAAATTAAAGTGGTCATTGAGTACTTTATTTTGGTGTAAAAAAAAAATTAAAAAACGTTCTACTGAATTACAATTTTTAACCTTCACAAAATACACATTTCTCAAAGGTATTACTACTTAAAAAGGAATGGAGGGAGTACTACTATAACATTCTTGATCCAAAATGTAATCTTTTATGGAAAAGTGTCATTTTAAATTCGAAATTTTTTTTTTGTAGAAATATTTTTTCAAATTTTCTCACACGGTAGTAATTATTAAGATCTTTTGAACATTGCAAAAAAAATTTAAAATTAATTCTAAATGTACTTTATATTTTGAGATTAAAGTTCTACGATTCCGCATATAGAGCATTTAAAATGAGACGAATGAAGTAAAAAAGTTCGATAAACTGTTATTTTTTGTGTGGGGATAAACTGTTGTTAAAGTTTAAAAAATATATAACAATGTGAAAAATATAATAAATATATGTGAAAAATTATTAAAAAGTAGATTTTTTTGTCATTCGTCATTCCTAATTTATTACATAAGAGAATGAGACTGAATCAAGAGATGCAGTATGTATGAAGAATCCAAGAGCTCTACCACATGAGGTAACTGACCCATCTTTTATTTTTCCCTAAAAGAATAGAAAAAGAGTTTGACAAAATTTCCAATTACTCCCCAAACTGCGGTGAAATTATTAGAGAAGACCCCTCCAGTTCTAGTTCTAGATTTGTCAAAACACCTCTGTTGTTCGATCTCAATCTCAGTTTTCTCTCTCAAAAAACTCTCTCTCTCTCTCTCTGCGCTAATGAAGAAAGAACAGAAGGAAGCCAGTGAACTTGAAAAGAACCATGGCGGCGTAATTGAGAACGAGTACAATGAAGCAATTGAGCTTCTTCTTTTCCAAGTGCCTGAATGTTACGTTTATTTGGTAATTCCTTCCTCTTCCTCTCCCTGATCAACGTCTATCTCTCCCTCTCTCTTTCCATTCATGTGTATCAAATTATGTTAGGTGTTTATACCTGCGTTGCAATTTGTTTTTTGGTTTCTCGAATCAGTGATTTGTCACACTAATTAGTTGACTTCTTTTGGCAATCAGTTGTTAATATATGTGGTATATTGTTAAGGTTGATAGTTGCGAAACAATCAGAGTTGGTTTGCTGATTTAGCCGTCTGAATAATAGTTTTTGAGTTTTTCTCCTTTTGCTATCCTCTCCATATTGCAATTGTTGCTAAAAGAAATAACTTAGGGTTTATACTTTATGAGGATTCAAAGCAAGCGCTTTCTTGTACTTCACTGATGAATAGTCTATTGAAGTTTTCTGTGAGTTCATTATGTTATATGGTAGAGTAGGTATTCCAATGTCAAAAACAGTAAATCCATGTTACAAAGGTTTATGCTTGATGAATTGAAGAGCTTAAGAGTTGCTACATTATTTTATAGATAGATCTAAAGTTCTCTCTTTTCCATGTGCTTTTATATGTCAAATTGTTGACGTTTTTAACTTTTCGGTACCTTCCACAATCAGTTCTTACACATGACATCACAACAGCAGGTCACAATTTGGTAAACTTAAAAACTTAATGCTAAGTTTTGCATCTTTATGTTGCATTGCCAAAATTTTTTGAACACAAATAAAGTGCACACATTGAAAGATACGACCTCGATTCATACTATTTTTGGGGGCAAGACGTCATATTTGGATATGTGGCATAACTTCATTGGGCGAAATGAGTCATGTCTCCGGTCTTTGTTGGGATGGATTACAAGAAGATGTTATGTCAGCCTAATTTGATCTTATTTGTTATTCTTGCAGATACCACCAAGGAAAACTGCTGCTTCGTACAGGTTTCACTTTAAACTTTTGGCTTTGTAATGTTTTGAACTCCCAATACTAGTGACAGTAGAAATTCGGTTGTTAAAGCAAATTATTTTCTCTTGTTGGTGCTGCCGGTCTTTGCTGTGAAAAAACCTGCATAGGACCTCATATTGAGTTGTGGCTCTATAGAAACCTTCATCTTAATACTATTTTTGTCTCTTTTTTGTTTTTTTGCCACAACTTGGAAGGCAGAGTTCCATAGATATCTTTGTAAATTCTACGTACTCTCATTGGCCTTTTGCTTATGCAACTGATACGGAACAAAAGAAGTTATGATGCGAAGTAAACTCACTCTGACAATAAGAAGATGAGAACTCTGGATGGAATTGGGTCAAATGGGTGCATTCTGGTCACTCCAATAGAAAACATGAAGTGCTATGGAGAAGAAAGAACAGTCATATTGAGAAGTGGTAACATGCTCGGGCGGAATGTTTCCACGTTTATCATAAGAAAGATTGGAAGGGGGTAGGCATTCTGTGTCGTTGGATTGACTTTGACTCGACTTTTTTTTTTCTTAGTCTAGCTTCTATGGAGAACGAAGGAAATAGCATGGAACATTTTCTTACTAGGGTGAAAGGGGGATGACCTACCCAGTGATCTCTTTCCTTGCATATGAGTTCCTTTCTCCGTGAAGATGATATTGTGGAATCGCATAAGAAAAAACATTACTTCGTGGAATTTGATCCATACCGTTTTGGGGTCAGTCAACTCACTACTCACAAGTCACAACTGTATCATCAAGGTCAAAGGAGAGTTGAACACCTATAAATTCATTAAATGGTTCTCCTTTTATTTAAAGGATTCCTGTCATAGATATTGGTATATTTGTCGGTCGATGGGCTTTAAACTGTCATCAATTACTGTGTTCTGGATATTATCCTAGTAATTTTGTAAAGTCATAGGTCATTATGCGTCCCTTGTAGATGTTTCACTTGGGATAGCATTCATGAAAGATAAGAGTTCCTGTTATGCCAAGTGCCACTACAATAATGACTGCACAGGAAACCATTTGCTATCTAATTTTGTCCAAGTTCATGTGCCGCGTATCAAAGAAGTAATTGAACTCAGCGTTTAAACTGCAATAGAAAACCTTCCGTTTGCACATTTGAGAGTTTCCATTGGTTTCAACTTCTACTTCTCTGTAGGGCTGATGAATGGAATGTGAATAAATGGGCATGGGAGGGGATGTTGAAAGTTGTTAGCAAGGGAGAAGAGTGCATTATTAGGCTTGAAGATAAGATAACAGGTGAAGCAATTTTGATTTAATGACACAAGTAAGAGCCGCAATATCTGTTGCTTTCATTGATGATAATATTTTTTTAAAATAGGCGAATTGTATGCTCGGGCATTCTTGAGAGATGGAGAACCACATCCAGTGGAGGCTGTAATTGATAGTAGCAGGTAATGCCTTTCTGTTACCACAACAGATGTCGATTTTTACTTGCTGATTAGAACATCTCACTGAATTGCGATATTGAAATCAAGTACTCTATTTTGTGATTTAATCTAAACCCAGTATCTGAGGTCATTTCGTTTCAATAATTCTTTACTTGCAGATACTTTGTTCTTCGCATCGAAGAAGATATTGGTAAGTTATGATGCTTACCTCTTTTCTCAAGTTCTGTTTTTTAGGAATTTCAACAGGACAAAGAGTGTTGGTATGGTCTTGTCAAGCTATCTAGCAAGATATTAGATAAGTTGCGAAGAACACTTGGCTGACATTATCAGAAAATAGTTTCATATAGAGTGACAACATGAATCCTGAGCTCTAATAACTAATGGTGATTAGATCTTGGAAAACATCTGCTTGCATGACTTCTTTTTGTGCCTACTAATTCATTTTAGGTAAAATGATATATGCATCTGCCATTCTCACACATTCGCAATTCTATTGAGTCCCAAACTGGAGCAACAGACTGTCGAGGTGTTGCCCAATTGGTCTTTTGTATTATTAATACTATTTTTTTTTTCAAGGGATTTAACCAACTCCATGTTCAGTTGCATCAGAAAAGCTATGAAATCGACAAATAAGGGTCACTTTTGTTGTAATCTGATGTTGGAAATCTTCCTTTTTGTCAATGCCCTAGCCATTTGTGGCGTGATTAACTTACTTTCTTACACTGGCTGCTAGTCAAATAGAATACAAGTCAATTACTTAATCCATCAACTGTTCCCATTTATAAAAGGAAACTAGCCACAGAAAGTAAACATGAAGAAAGAAAGTGTGATTATGGTTCCAGCCTTATTAGAGTTTTGTGTTATCATTACTAGGGTAGAATTGATGACTGGACCTTTTTCACTATTTCCTTTAACGGCAATTGATGACTGGACCATTTCCAGGTGGCCGCCTCCGCCATGCTTTCATTGGCATTGGTTTTCGGGAAAGAACTGAGGCCTATGATTTCCAAGCTGCCCTTCATGACCATATGAAGTATTTCTTCCTTCCATTCTTATCCACGTTCATTCTTCTTGTCATTAGCTGTATATTGGCTTATCTTCTTCCTATGCAATTGGATTTTAAAAAGGAACTTTCATCACGTAAACTTCCAGCTAAGTATCTGCTGTCTTAAACTGTTTAAAGGTACCTAGACAAAAAGAAAACTGCAGAAGAAATGGAACAGCAGTACCAGAACAATTCGGCAGTTGATTATAGTTTAAAAGATGGGGAGACTATCGTAATCCAATTAAAGAATGTAAGGGCTGGCCATTTTCCCCTCTTTGTGAGCTTATTAAAAGTACGTCTTGGATCTGTATTCTAATGCCATTGACCTTTCGGTGTCAACAGAAAAGTGGCCGGTCCAAGTTTTTCGAGCAGGGTATAAATAATCTATCTCTAGAGGAAAAGGGGAACCAAAAAGTGTCTGCCATAGCTATCAAACCACCGCCACCTCCACCAGCACCACTTTCACCAGTTGCTGCTGTGATGTCTCCCTCAGACTCACCATCAAATTTAAGTCTTGACGAAACTTCTGGAAACAAAGAACAATCTAAAGACGCACATTCTCTAGAAAATCATACGGCACCGGATTTACCAGACGACGACTTTGGGGATTTTCAAGCAGCTGGGTGATACGGTCTTTGTATCCGTTTTACTTGTTTGGAAATTTTCTTATGCGTTTAGCTTGAGGTTGTGTACATGATCGTGTTCATTAAATCCGTTATTAACTCTACCATTGTGCTGAAAACTACTCCAGACTGTGCAGTCATACACCACAATACTTTTCCAGAAAGGTTATATAATTATTTGAGAAACGGATTGGCATCACTCTTTAGAAGAGTAAGCTTACTGCTTTGTTGCAATGCATTTCTTTTCGCTCTATATGCTTTTGTTGCTTGTGTTAAACTGTTGTCAATATGGATCAGTTAACAAGTGTTGTCAAGTTAATGGAAAACATGACGTAACGTGTTTCTCATTCCTACTTTAGTAATGCTGGTGACACTCAAATGTGTGCCGCATACATAAACTCACATAGGATGGGGAGCCCACACACCACACACACTGCGGAGTGAGAGGGGCTCAGCCATCAAGGGCAACCCAATTGCATAGGAAAGTCTACTTTGAGCAGTTCTTCTGACTGACAAAGTTCTTATGCGGTGATGAGGTTCGGGCAGAAGGAAATGTGGAGGTCACGTTGAGGAAGAAATAGAGCTGGGTTTCGTGTGTAACGATATGAACAAGACGCCTCTTTATCTTTTTTTTTGGTAAAGACCATTCGGTGTCTGGTAACCACATTGGCCCCGACTAATCCGGATTCGAGTCGGGTAGGACCACAAAGGCGGCAAAGCTCTCCCAACCAAGTTTTAACACAGCTGCATTCCCAAGTCTCGAACCCGAGATCTTGGTTAAGCTAGCACAGTCCCTCAACAGCTGAGCTGCGTGCTTGGTGGTGCCTCTTTATCTTTTTGCTGCTTATGGTGAATGGAAAGTTTTTGAAGTTTTGGAGGGTTTTAACAGCAGGAAGAGGCTCCTCTACCGATAAGAAAATAAATGGAACAGACCAATTTCGTAATTTTTGGGCCCATCTCGATAGTTGGAACAGTTCATTTGTAGGACTCTTCGAGGACCTCAGTTGTGCCGAAAATTTCAAGGCGAGGTACGTTTTCTTGATATTGACCCACTACGATAACAAGCAGAGAATGCCTCCAAACATGTTTCTCACTATGGCCGTTCTAATCGGCACATTCAATTTTGCAGCCCTTTTTAGTCTTCCGTGAGGCTTTGAATATAGAACAGAGGGGCGGTGCTGCGCAGCGTGCTGTGTGGCATTTGGGGTGGCCGCCCCGGTGTCGGTCGGATGATCAGAGACATCCATCGCGTAGAGCACGCCGCGTACTACAAGTGTACCAAAAATTAAGTCAATTGGATATCGTTAAGTGCGCCATCGGAACACAATTATCTTGAAAAAAATGAATTCAATAGTTTTCATCCTGTGTTTCTAGTCATTTGTGTTCCATTTTTTTTCAAGTTATATGTGTTCTGATCACGCACTTAATGATATCCGATCGAACTAATTTTTGGTACACATGTAGTACTCGATGTGCTCTACGCGATGGACGTCTCCGATCATTGAACCGACAACGGCGCGACCGTGTGCCTGAAGCCGCACAGCACGCTGCGCAGCACCCCCCTTTGTCCTTGAATATAACACAGGTAGGGCTGTAAACGAGCCGAATTGAGCCGAGCTTTAAAATGTTCAGGTCCGTTCATTAAGTTTTTAAACGAACTCGAGCCGATATCGAACTCAATGAAAATTTGATGAGCCGAATTCGAGCCGAGCTTGCCGAGGTTTGAGTTGAACTCGAACTTATTCACGAGCCTTAGCGAGTAAAAAATACTAGATATTTATGATCTCATACAAGTCTAGAACTACAAGTAAATTTTTTATTTTGTACATAAAGAAGCCTATCCATATATAAAATTATAAAAATATTAAAATTTAAGTTTACAATATATTTATAAGTTTATACATGTACAAGTTATAAAACTTTCATTATGTATATGCGAAAGTTATACATATTCAAGGTTATATATGAAATTCTTATGAGATGTACGTATATATTCTAAGTTCGCGAGCCTAATCGAGCCGAATATTGTCAAGTTTAAGTTCGACTCGTTTATTAAACGAGTCTAAAATTGAGGTTTAGGTTCAGTTCGTTTAGTAACCAAAGCGAACTCGAATGAATTTTTACCGGGTCGAGCCTTGAATACTGAATAGTTCACGAACGGGGCATACCAAAGCTCCTCCAAAGCAAGGGTGTAGGGTCTCATTAGTGAGTTACCTCACTACAGGACCCCGCTTCCTCAAAAGCAACAAGCAAGAAGTAGCCGGTAGCCTATTTTTTCTTGCAATTCTCTCACTAGCAACTCGTGTTAATCCAGCCAGTGACGAGTCCATGAATGTATGAGCATGGGGTAGACTTAAATACAACGATAATCTAGAAAAGCAACGTTACATTAATTAAATTTATTTGTGCTCTATTTTCAACAAATCACACATAAAAAGCTCAACTAAACCTTTTAATTAATAACTAAAAGATACCAACCAGCACGTATTGATGGATCTTTTCAGTCTTCCCCCCTCCCCCCTAATAAATTGTAAATAACTACATGAGATTCTACAATTGCATACGACAAAATTTTATTTTTTGGAATCATTGCGTATAATCTCATTATCAATAAAACCTAACATTTCTTTTTCAATATATGTGACAAGCAATTGTTCAACTACCGATCTTCCATCCAGTTACACAATTTACTCTTTAGGTATTTCATTGCCAAAAAGGCTGTGTTGTGGTTTTTACTTGCATATTATTGATGATGAGCCAATTAGATTTAGTTAAACGACTAAACTGTAAGGGTTCAGAGCTTTAAGGAATTGGTGATCTTGCTACAAAGTCGGTGGCGACAGATAAGCATGTCATATATAGATTTGTGTATTTACTTGTGACATTGGTGTTGACTCTTCCTCTCACTCCTCCAACAGTTGAAAAAAGTTTTTAGCAACGAATTAAGTACATGAGAGCAATCTATGCAATCGAATGAGTGATTAGTGGATGAATGATTACTTTGTTACTTGTATTGAGAGTGATCCATTTGATATTGTTGATAATGAGGTTATTATGCAACGGTTTCAATATATGAAAACTCGTCAAGGGTAATTGTAATATCTTAAATACTTTGTTGTTTTTGGATGGCTTGTTGGTATTAATAGATAAACTTTTGTTTATATGTAGTTGTGGTTTCTAGAGTTGGTATAGCATAAGTATTTATGAACACCCTTCTAAGAAATCTCAGAGCCGCCACTGATGTGTTGAAGGCTTTAACAGAAGGTAGTGTTTTGGGAGAAAATGATACCTGCACAAATGCACATACACACAGAATTTACGAGCCTACGTGGCTCTATCTGGCAGAGATACATCCTTAAGTCCTAAAAAATTATTCAATGTCCCTAGGGCATTGCCATGAGGTGCTCCAAGGCCCTTTCCACCACACATTTATGTGAGGTCCATGGCAAAGTGTGTAGGCCCTACACTAATGTACAGTGGAAAGGGCTTGAGGCACCACGTACGTGGCGGTATAATTTGTTTTCAAAATTCTTTTAGATTATATATAGGCTCTTGATTCTAAATGAAATGTTGAACTATTAGATCAATTACTTATAAATATCCGACGGGCCTGGTTTTTTTCAAGACCACTCGAATAATTATTTTAAAATTATTTAGCAGTTCAGATCGTTTGTGTGGGACCTAGATGTTGGCCCCATAAAACGACATGTAACGAACTGATTTGGAAGTCCATGACTAACCCCCAAAACGTTGTCGTTTTGGGGGCCTCCGTTAAGTATTGGACGACAAATTGATGTAGGGGGGAATTGATGACAGAGTGACAATGTTAGGGGTCTAATTGACGTTTATTGAAGTTTAGGTGCTTATGGGACATTGAGTGCAAAAGTTAGGATTTTTTTTGAAAATATTCCCACCCTACAATAACGTGCAAGGCCCACATACACTACAAATATACCACGTTGTGTGTGTATAAAATTGTGTATGCAAGTGAGTTTAAATTTCTAATTGTTCAGAATGTTCCAAAAAATTATAAAAGACCCTACTATGTACTAGACGTGTGGAGAATTTTAAATAATTGTTGAGACATGATGAAAGAAGAGAGATTTTTTCAAGGAAGATTGTAGAAAAGAAAATATGAGTCATTGGATCAAGATGTTCATAGCCGTCCCTTGAGGGGATGGATTGCTATAAAAGGCAAAGAATGATGGTACTTTTTACATGGTATTATGCTGACCATCCTCTAACACTCGTTTGTTCACGCATAGACGGTGTCATACTCAACGGCTTTGTTAGACCTTAGAACAGTTGCCAGACTAGCACACTTTTTGCTCTTGATTGAGGGGATGGATTGCTATAATGTTTGTGTGAAGGAAAAATTAAAAGATGTCCATTTGAAGGCCACGCGCAATCGTTTAAGAAAGAAATCTGTAAGTCTTTACAGAAGGGTCAAATTCAAAGTTCTATGAAGTTGGTTAAGTAGACTATTGCAATTGAGGGCAATAAAGGTTTCTTTCGGTCCTAGTGGATTTTAGTACAAAACCAAGGTTAGGGGATGTAAAAAAGTAAACTTCATTTTAGAAAATTATGAATTCTAGAGAGTTGTGTAGACACATAATACATGAATGATGTGGTTCATATATTTAGTTGAATAGTCTCTTGAAGTATTCATGTACGAAGATGAAGGGTCACGAATGTAGAGATTCATGTATTTGGCTAGGTTCATGTTACTAGGAGCCTATAAATACCTATGTAATTAGATAATAGTGCGATGAAAAGTGGAGATAAAAGAGTGGGGCTAAGTAGAGTTAATGAACTACAACAAAGTAGTAAAGTGTGATAAAGATTATTAAAGCATATTGTATGTTATCTCCTCCCTCGCGTCTCTCCTACTTGTTTAACTCTATTTGATTCATCACAGATTTCCAACAGGGACGGGGATTGGGGGAAGTTAGCAAAGGTAGATAATTGATATGTATCATGACTTGAAACTTGCGTCAGTATGTTTTGCTTGATCCTTACTGATACTAACTGGTCTGAATGTAACACTTGAATCTTTCATATTTTTTGAGTTAATGCCTTTCTTTTTTGACAAAAACTTAATTGACCATTGATGATTTCAAAGGAAACCCAAAAAAGAAAAGAAAAGAAAAGGAAAGAGGACAGACATATCACATTTACCACATATCTTGCAGATCTTTATGCGCATAAAAATGCCATCAATCTTTTGTCGCAGCTTCTACTCCATTCCAACAAATCCACATCTACCACAAAGCCCAGCACATTTGCTTCCCCATTTTGGCCCATAATCTGAAAACAAGGAGGTAAAGCATTATTCCGTACACCACTTTCATAAATAAAACAATGGATGCCTCTTGTATACATATCTTTATCATTATAATAAAGAGGCCTCTCCCTTATATATATATATATTTTATGCAGATGTCAACACTTTGACCAGAGAATACGTGAGGAAGGCTAATGAGAACAAAGAAGAGAGAAAAAGGATCAGGAAACTGAAGAAGAAGGAGAAAGTGCTCCCATAGAAGACCTTGTAAGTTCACACATTGTGCCCCATGCCATCTAGTTCCTTGCGAGGGATGACTTCCCAGAACTTCAGGTCTTGTAATACTAAAGCACTCTTACTTTAAATTTGTTGCAGTTCAAGACTACTAAATCAACAAAATTCTTGTTACTAGGAATGTATTGTAGTTTCAGGCTGCCGTGGTGTTGTCCGCCATTACTTATTTTACAAACGATGTTAGCGTGCGTGGTGGTCGACCAAGGAGCTATGCCTTTTGTAGTCAAGATCCTAGATTCTTCGAAGACTAATACTCACGAGAAGGTAACATGCCAAAATTCTTTTTTTTATATTTTTCCCACACAATCTTTTATACTTGGTTTTTTGGGTTCGGATGTTGTATACTCCTTTGGATAGTGTCTTGGATTTTGTAGATTCTCTAGGCTAGACCAATTAGTTCCTTTTTATTTTTTTTTGTTGCTTTTTGCTCTTGATTGTTTTGGAGGTTATTATGGTTTAACCTCCTCATCTCTTGTGAAGGAACATGCTCTTTCGAGGTTTTATATAACACCTATTACTTATAATTAGGAAAAAAAAAACATTTGGGATGGGATCAAGTACAGAAAATGGCAGATCACACGTTATCTAACTTTGCACATTTGGATTATGCATCACCAAGGGGTTGTTTTTTTTTTTTTTTTTTTGCGTTTAGTTATATAGGATGTACAGCCATTGAATGATATTGCTGGTGATTCGCTTGAATGCTATGACATGGTCCTTAGCCTTGGGGCTTTTCCTCATTTGCCAGCACTGTTGACTGAGGATGTGGAACCATAAATGCAGAGAAAAGCCATGAAGGCATTGACAAATTTTTGCATGGGCAAGCCACAAGCCCACAACCTCCCTATTAACAAGTTTGTTAATTTGTGAGTTACACAAACACAATGCTCGCAACATTCAAGTCCCTTTCAAGACCGAGTCTATGACAGCCGAGGTCGGCAGTTGCTCCAGTAGCCTTGTCGGTCTCTCGGACCGTCTCCTAATTCGGAACCAGAGAGCGCATCTGTTGAATTTGTCGATTCAGAGGTACAAAACCCTACCTCCTCCTTAACATTCATCTCCCGAAAAACCTCATCCTTAAGATCAAATGCCAGAATAACACGAAATGCCTTTTTTTCCGCCACCCAATGAACATACCCCTTTGCAAACACTACAGATCCGTTATGTGCCGTGCGGGTACAATATGATCCTCAACCTTCCTCCAAGAACCCCTTTTCAGATTATAAACCTCAACTTCATGCTTAACTTTCCCCATAAAATTTTGACGATCATCGGAAAAGTAAACAACCCTAATAACCTTATAGTCATTATCAAACTCACAAAACCCAAATCCAATAACAGCGAACGAAGTAGTCCAGCCACTTAAACTATTGGAAAAACAAGAAAAAGGTAGGGTTTTGTACCTCTGAATCGCTCGATTCAGCAGATGTGATCTCTGATTCCGAATCAGGAGACGGTCCGAGAGATAGACGAGGCTGCTGGCGTAACTGACGACCTTGGCTGTCATAGACTCGGTCTTGAAAGGGACTTGAATGTTGCGAGCGTTGTGTTTGTGTAACTCACAGATCAACAAACTTGTTCTTAGGGTGGTTGTTGGCTTGTGGCTTGCCCATGTAAAAATTTGCCAATGCTTGCGTGGCTTTTCTTTGCATTGATGGTTCGACATCCTCAGTCAATAGTGCTAGCAAATGAGGAAAAGCCCCAAGGCTAAGGACCATGTCACGGCATTCAAGCGAATCACCCGGGATATCATTCAATGCCTGTACATCCTATATAACTAAAAGAAAAGACAAAAACCCTTGGTGATACATAATGCACATGTGCAAAGTTAGATAATGCGTGATCTGCCATTTTATGTACTTGATCCCATCCCAAATGGTTTTTTCCCCCCTAATTGTAAGTAAAAGGTGTTATACAAAGCCTCAAAAGAGCATGTTCCTTTACAAGAGATGAGTAGGTTAAACCATAATAACCTCCAAAACAATCAAGAGCAAAAAATAACTAAAAAAAATAAAAAGAACTAATTGGTCTAGCCTAGAGAATCCACAAAATCCAAGACACTATCCAAAGAAGGAGTATCCAACACTCCAACCCAAAAAACCAAGTATAAAAGATTGTGTGGGCAGAATATAGATAAAAGAATTCTGGCACGTTACCTCCTTGCGAGTATTATTGATCAGAGAATCTAGGATCTTGACAACAAACGGGAAAGCTCCTTGGTCAACCATCACGCGCGCCAACATTATTTGTGTAATAAGTAATGGTGGACAGCACCGCGGCAGCCTCAAACTGCAACACATTCATAGTAATAAGAATTTTGTTGATTCAGTAGTCTCAAATTGCAACAGATTCAAAGTAAGAGTGCTTTTTAGTATTACAAGACCTGAAGTTCTCGGAAGTCATCCCTCACAAGGAACTGGATGACATGGGGCATAATGCATGAACTTACAAGGTCTTCTATGAGAGCGCTTTCTGCTTCTTCTTCAGTTTCCTGATTCTCTCTCTTCTTTGTTCTCATTAGCCTTCCCCACGCATTCTCTAGTCAAAGTGTTTGACTTCTGCATAAAAAACATAAATAAAGGGAGATGGGTCTTCATTATAAAGATAAAGACGTGTATACAAGAGGCATGCATTGTTTTATTTCTGAAAATGGTGTATGGAATAATGCTCTAGCTGTTGGTTTTCAAATTATGGGCCAAAAAATGGGGAAGCTGCGACAAAAGATTGAAGGCAGCTATATGCGCATAAAGATCTGCAAGATATGTGGTAAATGTGAAATAGAGTAGAAGCTATGATGATGTCTGTCCTCTTCTTTTTTTTTTTTTTTTTTTTTGGGGGGGGGGGTTCCTTTGAAATCATCAATGGTCAATCAAGTGTTTGTCAAAAAAAGAAAAAGAAAAAGATGTTAACTAAAAAAATATAAAAGATTCAAGTGTTACATTTAGACCAATTAGAATTAGTACGAAGATCAAGCAAAACCACTCTACTGATGCATGTTTCAAGTCATGATACATATCACATGAGGATGCTTTAATAATCTTTATCACACTTGACTACTTCATTGTAGTTCATCCACTCTACTTAGCCCCACTCTTTTATCTCCACTTTTCATCAATATTATCACTAGATTACATAGGTATTTATAGGCTCCTAGTAACATGAACTTATCCAAATACATGAATCACTACATTCGTGGCCCTTCATCTTTGTACATGAATATTTCAAGAGATTTTTCAACTACATCTTGGGGATACATAGATTCAAGACTAGACGAAGGCCAAAGCGGTACGAGGACAACAAAATGGAGATGCCCGGGAGGAAAAACTCATTGAGGTTCATGTGATTCACGATTTAGTAGACGCAGCAACCAAAGCAAAGCTCAAGGCCGAACTTAAAGCCACCAATGAAGCCAAGGAGATCATCTCGTAGGACCACCAACCAAGAAACTACGCTCGAACAATAGGAGTAAGTGGCAAATTACTTTTACCAAATGTGACCTTGATAATGTTTGGCTCCCACACTGTAATGCCTTGGTGGTCACAATCTGAATCGGGAGACGTAGGGTTCTACGTTCCAAGTCGATCAAGGGAGTTCGGCCAAAATCATTTACTACTCGTTGTTTAAATAGATGGGTTTGACCGAAGCAGACTTGGAGCCTTCAACAGTGCCCCTAGTCAGCTTCACCGGGGCCCCCATTTGGCCACTTGGAAAGATTAGGCTCCCAATAACGGCCGGGACACAAACAGAAACAATGGAATTCATCATCATACATGCTCTGGGCCTGTATAATGCCATTCTAAGCAGAGGTTGGATTCAACAGATGTAGGCCATTGCCCCTTCTTTTTTACTTTTTTTTGCTAAGCAAAATATTATATTTATCTTTGAAGAAAAAGCAAAGATTGAAGGGACAAGGGCACATCGGCGAAAAAACGCCACCCAAGACCCAACTAGCTAGGAAAGCAAGAAACCAACCAAAACTAGAAACACCCAAAAGAGATCAAGATATACCTAAAGACCCTAAAAACTCCAAAAAACAAAGAGACCTAAAGCATAGAACCAAAAAAAACAAAGAAAGCTAAAACTCCAAAGAGAGAGAAGCAACATCCTCCCCATCAGAAAGCTCACCCACTTCAGTCTCCACATAATTCTTCAAAGCTTTCTCCCTATCAGCAATTTTGTCTTCTTCTAATTCAACCAATTTCTTCAAAGTAAAGTTCCGCCCCCCCTTGAAAACAACTCCAAGTTTAGCAACATCATCCATCGTCTTACGAGCATTCTTGAATAATAAAGAATTTCTATTATGAATGCCAATGAAAGAAATAGAAGAAGAAGATACCTCCTTAGCTTTGTGTGAAACTTTGGACGCCTTAATACCGAACTTTGAAATGAACTTCTTCTTCCTAATCTTCCTCTTGGATCTATTTACCCTCCTTTCCATTTTTAGGATAGCTCCGTGGGTGGATCTCTCGCCCGAAAAGCAGTGCCTGGACACCTTAAGACCTAATTTTTTCCATTAGTGCTAGGACTAGTAATTGAAATGCTCTCATCCAGGATAGAGACGGCCTTGATCCCATCTTTCTTAGAAACCCCATCACAAATGCTCTCCTTCAAAATCCACTCTTGAAATTGATTGTCTCTTTCTTTGCAGATACATTTGCAAGCAGCCCTCATCATAGGAAGGCCATGGCTCCATGACGCTGGTGTGGTCCCCTCGATGTTGCACCAGAGGATGATAATTGTGCTAGGGAACCTAGTGATCTCTATTCTGGGCGAACCTGAGATCATCATGCTGAGCTTGTTAACCACAATTTGTTTTTCCACTACCCTTATAGGATACAATCTTCCGTTAATCTCCAAGTTAATAACTTGATCAATAACACCAAAACTCTTAGTTTCGATGTGCACTCTACCTGAGGAGAAAGATGAACCTCTTCTTACCACCAAATGGTTCGGTTTATCGGTTGCTTCAACCAAGAGGACCTGGTGGGTCATCAGATTTCTCCCAAGGCGTGCTATGTTTCGGCTATAAGGGGAAAGAACAAGCCATAACGCATACAATGGGTTGAGGTGACCGAAGGCCCGATCATTGCAGATGTCAGCTGACTTGTAGAAGAGATTGTAGAAGACCTCATTTCGGAAGGGCTCGACCAATTTTTTCTGTCGGCTCTGGTCTTCCGGATGAGTAGAAAGAGAAGTTGGTTCAGCTCTTAAGGAGCAATATTAAAGTTTTTGCACGAACTGCGTATGAAATGCCTGGGATTGACCCAAATTTCATATGCCATAAATTGAGTGTTAGACCCGGCCAAACGACCAGTGGTTCAGAAAGCAAGGCGCTCGACCGCGTTGCACGTCAATGCCGTATTTGAAGTAGTTGACCATTTGCTAGATGCCCATGGTATCAAAGAAGTAACGTGGCTGGCTAACACCGTAGTTGTGAAGAAAAAGAATGGGAAATGGCAGGTGTGTAGATTATACAAACCTTAAGGACACCTGTCGAAAAGATTGCTTTCCAATACCAAGGATTGACCAGCTCGTGGATGCTATGGCTTGTCACGCCTGCCTAATTTTCATGGATGCATACATGGGCTATTACTAGATTGCCATGCATGAGCTAGATCAAGAGAAGATGACATTCCTTCATAAAATTTCAAGAGATTGATTAGTCTCCAAGGCACCAAAATTCTAGTGAGAGAGTAGCTTGAGAGCTCTAGAATCAAGAATATTGTTCTTGTGAGTGCTCGCGAGCCCATTTCTCCTAGAGTTGGTGTATGAGAACATCAATCCAAGGAGTGGATTGATACCGCTGCCTTCTTTCTCTGTGTACTTGGCCTTTTCGTTCACCCTTCTACGAATCTCTCTATTCTCGATTGATCATTGGTTATTGTTTGCCTCTCCAAGTTGAATTCATTTGACCGAACCAAGAACCTATCCTACAACAATAATGAAAACTCTTTCTCTATTAGACAAAATCTATTGACAATCAAAGAAAATCAAGGAAACGTCACAGACAATGGAGATATGATGGAGTTACTCATTCTGAGCACAACATTAGGTCCTTGAGAGCCGGGACGACTATACACCATTTAAATTCGAAGATATTCAGAAGTTTCTTGAGAAATATTATACTTCTGATTTTGCAAAGTTAGAGAAACTACATTTGAAAATTTGAAATCTAAGTACCGTCAACTAATTGTGTCAAGTGGTGAACAAACCAGCAAATTTTACAATTTATCCTCTTGTTTTTTTTTTTTTTTTTTGAAGAGCAAAAAAAATAATATTATTAGCCTTTGGCGAGAGTACAAAGATTAATGAAGAGGAGTGGAAGTGGAATCCGAGCAACCTCCCAAACGAAACCAAGTTGGCATCACAGATTGAGGCAACAGAGATAGAGAAGAGAAAGATCTACTTGATAACAAAAGACAAAGTTACATCTTACTTGATCAAAGAAAACCAAAGAGAGATTTAACATCACTAGAGGAAAACAGAGCTTGGCATCACAGATTGAGGCAGCAGTCCCAACTTTGAAGTCATTTAGATGGATTCCAAAATACTTTGGATTCTATAGATGAAGTCCTCCACAGAGTACTCGTCACCACCTTCACCTTCTTTTGTTTTGACCTAGAGTACCACACGAGTGTTGATAATCTCAGCAATTTCATCCCAGATTGGAGCTTTTCCATCAAAGACACCCGAATTCCTCACACGAGTTTTGATAATCTCAGGAATTTATCCTCTTGTTGATTGATTATTTAATCTTGTATTGACGTTGCTCATGTCAAAGCCTATGATATAGACTGCTCTTTTAGCATTGAAACTTGTGAGAACTAGACTGCTCGATAGCATTCTAGATGAAAGTTTTGACAAGAATTTTTTTACCACATGTATTGGGAAATGTATTGGTAGAGCTTTTGATGCCGATTCTATTGTTGATGCTTTTAACAACCTGAAAGAGAAACCAATCACAACTCAAAATGCCTCATTTTAGAAGATAGATTAAGTTTTACAATCTTTTGCACTCTACATGCATATAAAAAACATTGTTTATTGTAGAATTTTAGTATGATGTTTCAATTTTTTTAAATTGAATTAATGCTCATAGTGTAGTTCATCTATGTTTTAGTATACATGTTCACCACCACTAGGTAAAGATTTTGGGTCTGTCACATACTCAAAAGCCTGCCTGACAGTGTAGTCTATTGATTTGATCAACATAATCTATTATAGACTTGAATTGACTTCCCTTTTTTTGTTTTTGGAATTATCGAATGTTAAGTTTAGTGAATCAGAATCTTGTACTAATGTGCAAATCATTTGTTGAAAATGCATTATCACATCTTTCGTTGATGTGTTTTAGGCTTTGAGCTTGCATAAAATTATTCAGCAAAAATAGATTGATGTGAAGGATTGCTTCTAGCTTTGGTGAATTTTTCTGATAACAATCTATGGACAACAAAACTTTGACAGGGAAAGTGAGTGTGGCTGGCACCACTCAAGAGATGAATCTCATCAATGAACTTCACTTTCTATATATGCACATTTTTTAGTCATTCTTCACCCATTTTTGTTGTTAACCGGATATTAATGTATTGCTAATTGTGAGATTGAGTAGTTATTCTGTCAATGTATCTCGATGCAACTTTCGAGTCCAACGCTGCTGGCAATGAAGGGGATCCACAAGATATTAACAAAGCTGGTTTCACCAAATTAGAAAGGTCTTTCATCACCAAAATAATTCTAGGTGTGGTAACTCCTCTTCATGATCTTCTTATTGTAGTATTTTTTTAGGCAATGGAAAAGATTCTTAATATTCATAGATGTTTAATCATATTGAATCTCTATGCATTATGTTTTTTTATTATGTTATGCTTCTTATACCATCCTCATTATTTAAGTCTTATGTCAGGTTTTTATTTGTTGAAAAACATTGACGATGAAAAACAAAAGCATACACTTGCCTTAGTGCTGGCAAAGAGATTGATCGAAAAAGAAGATTGGAGTCGTTACATGTATTTTGGAAGTAGAGATTCTGAAGGCAGCTCATGTGTATCCTCATCATCACCGAAGATGAATAGAGCGCTTGATCCACTAATACAAGCAACAAAGCTTGGCATTCTTGAGTTGGTAATGCTTTTTTGTAATTTAAATTTTAGTTATTTCTAGAACTTCATCTCTGTTTTTTTTTAGTACTGTTTCGATCCCATATAAGATGGGCCTCAATTTGCTTTTGTTCTCTCTCTCTCTCTCTCTCTCTCTCTCTCTCTCTCTCTCTCTCTCTCTTTTAAGCTTTGGATGCTTTGAAGGCTTGGAACACCATGATCTATGATCAGTTTACTGCATGGGATTAACGAACCTCCTCCGCCCCTCCACTCACTGTTGTACCTATGTAAATATCTATGAGCGGTTTGAAGAAATAAAATTGGGAGGAAGAGGAAAGAGAATTGAGCTTTCCTTCTCCAACCAAAAACATATATGGATTTATTTGTTCCCATACTTTGGTTCTGCATTTTCTTTTCAACTCTATGCTAAATTTCATAACAGTTTTTGAGTGTCCAACATTAATCAGTTTGCGAGTAATGCTTTTCCTCATGCGGGCTGGTATGTCAGAGTATATTGGAGAAAGAACCGGTCAATCCATTGCAGAGGGTGGTGTATCGTTTCTAATGAGAGCATGGTTCTATATGCCTCAACGAACCCCATATACTTTTCTCATCGTTGCTCTGCTGATATTTTGTCTATTGTATGTGAGTATTATTTTTGGTTGGTCAATATAATTGTCCTAGCTAGTAGATTCTAACGATAAATTCCTGATACAAGGAGACATTCCAACAGGTAATGGCAATCCGTGGAAAATGTCCCGAGGCTGCCGATTCCTATGATGAAAATGGAAGGAATATACTGCATATCTCGGTGGAGCAAAAACAAAGATTTGTTTACGATTACTTAATGAGTTCTCTTGATTACAAGAATAGGATGCTAGCAGATGTTGATTTCCAAGGTAACACCATCCTGCATCTTGCAACATGCCGACATGGAAATCTTGAAGTTGCAGATCAATTGGCAATCGATGTTAATGGTGGTCAGTCGAATGCATCTTTTCATTTCGGAGAAAAGGGTGAAAGTATTGCAGTTCTCACCCAGATGAGTTGGGACTTCCTTTGGTTTAAGGTACTAAACTCATTAGTGCTCTTGCTTTTAGAACAACAAACTTCCCTAAACGGCTAAAACTAAAACTCGAACTAATCTTGAGAATATTCGATTGCATTAAGTATTTTCTAGCATGTGGTAGTGATTGAACTTGGAAATCAATTTATGAGTCAGGCCTATATTGAAGGGTCTACTCATATGTTTTGTTTATTTTGACTAAATAGAAATACAAATAGTCGGATAAAAGATTCTGTGTTGCCATTTTTTTAGTTTGAATTCAACAGCAGTTCTTGCCAAGAACATCAATTAATAAAAGACATTACTTTTGGCATGTGGTTTTTGGCATTCTGTACTCTGTAGATTTAAGGGTTGCCCTACACTTGACATCAATCAGTAAACCACTAGTATCTCTCACTTATATCTAACACTATAGCACTACAGTTACTTTGTTGAGTTTCTTTTGGTAAATTGGTTCATTCCAGTTAGCACCGATCATGCAAGCGTGGATCAGGCATTGTTTAGAATATAGAGTTGAAGGCTCTGACTTGTCATGCTTCAGTGTCTGATCTCCCCGGCCTATTGGTGTTGTTTTCAGTTTTTCGGATTCGTCCACTGCCTTTGCTTTGTTGGTTACTTTGAGAATAATTTACCTTAATCTCCCCCGGATTGATGATTCCACATCATGTTTGTGTTTCGGCAGGAAGTAGAGAACGACTGTTATCCACATTTATGGCGCCTTCGTAACTCTGATGGAAGGTCAGCAGACGAATTATTCGAAGAAAATCACTTAGATCTACGCAGACAAGCCGAGAATGCAGCCAAGTACTTGAGTAGCAATGGAGTAGTGTTGACCATTCTAATTGGCACCATCACCTTTGCAGCTCTATTTACCCTCCCAGGTGGCTTTGACCAAAATACGGGCCGACCAATGCTCCTCAAAACCGATGCGCAAGAGATGGAGCTCTTCATGGTTTACATTGTGCTAGCTGCTTTTTTCTCTTTCTGTTCTTTAGGGGCTCTAATGTCAGTCCTGCTATCACGATTTGAAACCAATGATTTTCACATCTCGATACCGCTGAAACTGTTTGTTTCCAAAATTTCCATTATCTACTGCACAGGCTCCACAATTTGCCGCGTTTTGCCAGGGCTATCTTCTTGAGGGTGAATTAGGACCAGCTTTATCCTATTTTTTTTTCTTTACTTGGGATCACCAGTTCTATGGTTTTTCTTGCCCTAATGATGGAACTTATCGTTCTGTTGTTCGATTACCTGTACTATGTGATTCGCAATCAGCTAGCTTATAAAAGTCCAGAAATGTGAAGACTCAGTTGGATTAAAACTCATTCTGGAAACTCAAAACGTGTTGTAGGATTTTATTAAATCTTTTGATCTCAAGTTATTCAGCTAAATAGCGCTTGTCAAATGTGGCGCCATTTGTGTCATTAATTATTATGTTAGATGAGACTTGTTGATGCAAACTATAGACATGCTACGTGTTATTTTTATGAGTAAATTACATCTTCTGAGGTTTTTGACAAATGCACTGACATTCCCTTTGGTTCTAGAAATTATGAGGCTACCTCTCTTGCTTTACAAATTAATATACAACCACACTGTTGCAGTTAAAATTACCCTTCTCGCAATTATTTTAAATTGCAATTTATAACCTTCTGCAGTCAATTAAATCAATACATATTATTGTATTATTAACATATGCAAAGTATAAAGATAAAATTATTTTTCGAATGCTAAATAAGATAAACACCACCAAATTTTAACTTTTTTTGGACTTTTATTATCATTGATGCGTTTAATTTTTTTTTTTTTTTACTTCTCCGATTTATACAAATCTAAAAATAATAAAATTTGCTAGAAGATCCAAAAAGAGTAATCTAACGACAAGAAAATCAAAATTGTATCTCCGTTAGATTTTTCTTTTTATCTTTAGTGTACTTTTACCAAACTTAATTTACTTTTTAATCTAATTTTATGGTTATTCTTTTTTGGTTAAAACTTAAAAAACATTTAATTTTGTCCAAATGTTGAAAAAATCTTTTAAGATGGAGAAATCAGAATTCTTAGTTCTTCGTTTTTGTTGTTTGGTAGTTTGTTTTACCAAAACTTGGTCTGAATGTTCTTTACTTTTTCTTCAATTTTCCTTATGCAGATTAAATTAACATAGCAAAAATGACCTTTAGGCTTTAACTAGGCCTGTCCGCGGATTGGGTCGGTTCCCAAACCGATCCATTCGTCTAGGATTGTCGTATTCTCCATCCGCACCCATTCATGAGTGAAGTAACGGTTGGCTCGGATCGGTTGCAGATTGGGCGGATCGAACCCGAACCAAATCAGCCAAAACTAGAATATTAAGATCTGCATCCATCCATAACATACCTTGGGTGTGTTCGTGGACGATTCGGCTTGATCGGATTTGACGAATCGATGGACCTGCTGGTCACCCCGACCTTTAACTACAAAAAGTTCACTATGGATAAGCAAATGAAAAACTTGGTACAAACTTGTTATAGACTTATGATATCCACTATCATCAAATGATGAGTTAAATAGTACTATAGTGAAGTGGGAAAAATTTAAAAACTGCACTATAGGTTAAAAAACATGATACTAATAGTTAACCGGGAAAAGTTTTGTGAAAAGACAGAGAAATTCTCCCAGGGCCGATAATGGCTACCGGGAAGATTTGGGACACTTGCAGGATAGTTTTAAGACTAAAAACATGTTTGGGAGATCACAAGGACTCCCTATAGAAAGTTGGAAAAATCTCACCCGGGTTGAAAATGGTTGTCGGGAAGTTCTGGGATGCTTCTGCAACAGTTTCGAAAAAAACGGGTTTAGGAGACCGTATGGGTCATTTTGGAAAAGTGTTAAAAACTCTCCTTTGGGGCCGAAAACAGCTAACGGAAGGCTCCGGGATGCTTACATGGGTTGTACCCCAAGGTTTTTAGCATGGTGGTTTGGGATTGAGACTTGTAATTTGCTTCCTTGTAAAGTTTCAACTTCAATTCTCCTAGTCAACGACTATAGGAGCAACTTCACTCCACGCGTAAGCGTATAAAAAGACTGCGCAAGGGTTGTAGTGTTGTGCCATTGGCCATCCGGACACAACCTCCATCGAATCCCTCGTACTCCCAAAACTATGTCCCATCCCCGCAGATATGATATGAGCACCCCGAATCTAGCACCCAACCCAATTCATGTGCATCTGTAACGTCTAACACTGCCAAAGAATACTCATCATCAGATTTCTGAAAAGCCACTGCTGCCTCCTTTGGTGGGATTTTCAAGATCTCTACCATGTATTTCGGACAATTCCGTTTTATATGCCCCTCTTCCTGGCAATGATAGCAAGTGAATGTACGCCCCCTCGACCGTGATCTGTTACCGCCACCCTTCTTCTTTCCGTTTCCCCTCGTTTGATCTCTGCCCTTGTAAAAGAGTGTCTGTGACTCATCAACCCACGCAGCCCCCATCTCATTCCTCCTCGCATCTTCGTTGAAAATAGCATCCTTTACCATAGCCATTGACAACTTACCATCCGGCGCTGAGTTGCTTAAGGAAACCACTAATGTCTCCCAATTATCCGGAAGAAAACTAAGCAACAACAAAGCCTGCAACTCATCATCGAACTCCAACCCAACATTGGACAACTGATTCACAAAATTCTGAAACTCATTGGAATGCATGGCAACTGTCTCACCAATCCGGAGCTTCAAATTCAGAAGCCTCCTCATCAGTAGCTCCTTATTCCGGGATGTTTTCGATTGATACATCCCCTCCCACTTTGTCCACAAAGCGTAAGCATCTGTCTTCTGAGCTACATGATGAATAACCTCCTGTCCAACACACTGGCGGATCAACGCAACTGCTTTCCTATTAACCCTCTTCCAATCTTCTTCCTTTGTGTCTGTTCGGTTTGGTCCCTGTTAGTTCCAAAGGCTCATATAGCTCTCTCAAAATGGGCATATCCTTCATCCGAGGCTTCCATATCCCATAATTGGTCGCCGTCAATAGCACCATAGCGTTCATATTAACCTCCGATATCTCAGCAACCAAGATTGTCTCCCCAAACACCCTTTGGAAAATCCCACAAGTGATTTGAAACACTACGGAACGTATAAAAGTAGTAAAATAATACGTACCGTCAATATTCGTAGCAAATCTCGGCAAACCGAGCCCGGGATTGGATTCGGGACGTCGAACAGAGTCGGGAACCGGTCCGAACCGGTCAAGAACCTGTCAAAAAACCCTTGAACAGGTCAATAAACAAAATTGGGTCTGCCACTGAACCGTTGTCCGGTCTGGTCTGCGCTGAACCCGGTCTGGCTTTTTCTCTGAACCGCCTGTCTAGACCGATTTGAACTCTTTGACCTCCGGTCTGACCCCTTTGACCTGAACCATGACCTCTTTGACCCTGAACCATGACCTTTCTGATCCTTTTGGACCTCCCCCTGAACCTTCTGAACTGATGATGACGTCAGCCCTAGACCTGCTGACGTCAGCCCTAGCACTTCCTGACCCGCCGCCGCGCGTACACCTCAAACCCGCGAGTAGATCTGATTCGCTTGCACGTGCCGCCTTTGACCAGCGCGTGCGGCGTCTCTGAGCGTTTTCCGGCGACGAGGCTGGTACCATCGTGATTGTCTCGAAAAACCCCACACAACCGTGATCTCAAACTTCAAATCCGATCACTTTTTGTCCGGCCCCAATGCACACCACCACTCGCCTCCATACGAAAGTGTTCAAAACTGTTCGTGCTCCATCCTCCGGCGACCAAATCCGACCGCCCTTACACCGTTGCGATCGTTTTTGAGAGCCGCACGTAACCCACTGATCAAAAATAATTTTCGTCAATTATTTTATCCGACCAGTCTTCAAATGATGCTCCAAAGGCCTCCGAGTGATCGTCCAACTGCTCTGCGCTCTCCGGTGCTTCAACCCAAGCTCTGATACCAGTTTGTTGTGCCCAATTATGCACCACACGCACAAAAGTAGTATAAATCAAGAGAAAGCAACACACAAATTTACGTGGTTTGGCAAAATCGGACCTACTTTCACATGGAGGGAAAGTTTCACTATAATCCGGAGAAAACCGTGCTGTTGTGTTACACACTCACACTCACTCTCACAATAGTTGAAACCTCACCAATGATCTCTCATGTATCTCTCTCAAACTCACTGCCTCTTGCTCTTTTTGGTCACACCATAAAACAAAGGATACAACGTGTTTAAATGGAGATACATAAAAAACCCTAACTCCTCCCATTGGGCCTAAGCCCAACGGTCCACATGAGGTGGACTCTCAACTGTGATGGTTTCAAGTGCCCTCGAGCTAACTAGAACACCCGGCATTACAAAATAAAATTAAAATTAAGATGGGTGGTCAGTGGTCACCATGGTCAATGATTTTGGGTGTCTCTTCATGTCGAAGTCGGTACTTTAACATTTGATGAAGTGGGGGAGAAAAATGGTGGGGCCAAAATGGTGATTAGAACAATTTTTCTGCGCATCACTTGACTTTGGGGTCTTGGTCATGCTTCAAATGTAAAGTCACTATGTGCTAATATCACTTTAGAGAATGAAGACCGCATAAGAAAAAGAAAAAATTAAGAAAAGATAATAAAAACGGGGCCGTGTAATCCATTAGTGCCTTTGTGGGCATTGCAAAATGTGGGGTAAAAGAACAAAATGTGGGGTAAAATTGGGTTGAGTTAACTAGGGAAAATCTAGCAGCATTGGGAAGGCCAACCTAAATAGTGTATGAATACGTATAAGTAACTATACACGTAGACCAATAATTCAAGCAAATAATAATACAATTATTTATTAATAAATATTTTTAGGAAAAATACTAAAATAACCAAAATTTTATTTATTGAAAATTAGAGTTATTACAACAGTTATAAGACTAAAAATATAACGTTTGGGAGATCGCAAGGACTCTGCTGGAGAAAGTTGGGAAAATCCCGATCGGTGCCAAAAATGGCTATCTGTAGGTTATGGGTTGCTTCCACAACAATTCCGAGAATAAAAACAGTTTGCAAAAAGTCTGAAAAATCTTTTCTGGTGGCCGAAAATGACTGACGCGAGGCCCCGAGACGTTTCCGGATGAGTTCCAAGAGTTGAATACACGATCAGGAGACTTTAAGGGTCCTTTTGGAAAAGAGTTCAAAAATTTTGTCCAGGGGCCGAAAAAGTCTGACAAGAGGTCTTGGGACGCTTCGAGATCAGTTCCGGGAGTTGAAAAATGATCGGGAGACTCTAAGGCTGTATTTGAATGACCAGAATCTTGAGTAGGAATAGGAATATGATTATCTGGAATCAAATTCCAGGGATTTTCTTGGGTAGGAATAGAAATATGATTACTGTGAATCGAAATCCTAGGAATTTGATACCTGGAGGAATTGCATCGGTGTTTGAATTAATTCAACAATCTTACGTGGGAAACAATTATTTTGAAAATTTATTACAGTCAACATTTCATTTTCTTAACAAAGGAGACGAGAATTTTAGATTCTCATGAGATAAGGGAGGGATCAGATTCCCACTTAATCTGAGAATGTGATTCCCGGTTGAATATGTCGTCAGGAATGTTTAGAGAATATGTCATCTTACGTGGGCAAAACGATTGATGGAAGGCTTCAGGATGTTTAGAGGGGTGGGAAGGAAGGAAGGAAGGAAGTCGAACATTCACTAGTAAATTTAGATGGGTAGGAACCCAAGGTTTGGCCTTGTGGTTTGAGCTTGGGCCTTGCTTCCTCCTTAAGTTTTAGCTTCAATTCTCCTAGTCAGCAACTATAGTATCAACTTCACTTCACGCGTAAGTGTACGAAAAAACTGCGGAAGGGTTGTAGAGATTGGTTCAATGCGCACAAGTAATTAGCTAGGGACACCCTATAATACCAAAAAATAAAATTAAGATGGGTGGTCACCATGGGCAATGATTTCGGGTGTCTCTTCATGTCAAAGTCGGTACTTTTACGTATGAAGAGGGGGGAGAAAAATGGTGATTAGAACAACTTTCTGCACATGACTTGACTTTGGGGTCTTGGTCATCCTCAAGTGTAAAGTCACTTTGAGACTAAAGACGACATAAGAAAAAGAAAAAAGAAAAGATAATGAAAACTAGTAAGTGGTTAATGGGGCCGTGTCACGGCATTGCAAAATGTGGCCGGTAAAAGAACAAAAATGCTAATTACTCCCCCGTCGTAAAATGATAGCCCCTACAAAAAAGACTTGCAATTTTCAGATCAAAAAATAAAATATTTCTATGCTTATTGTTTTTGAATTTTTTTACTTTAAATTAAAGAATTAATCGAGATGTTCAGTTTTGTGCGAAGAAACCCGAAAAATCACATGGGGTAGTACTTTATTTTTTTTGTTTTCTCCCAAAATTTGGACTTTTCTAGTTTATCACAATTACGGGGTTTCAAGTCTACAAAGGTCAACTGGCCAGGCAAAATATCAGCTTGCCCAAAGCTCCAATACTCTATTAAAGCGCGGTTATCAGCAAATTGAGCATTACCATTCCAACTACCACATGAATACTATGGCAGTGTTAAAGCCATTCTTCCTTTCCATTCACGTTGTTTTTCTGTTGGGCTTGCATTACGGCTCTCCTTTCATATCCGGCTTCGTGCAACACGGTAAAGTGACTGATCATGTCGCCTTGCTTGCATTCAAGGCTGCAATAACCAGCCATCCCTTTGGAGCTCTGAATTCATGGAATGAATCAATCCATTTTTGTCAATGGGTTGGTGTAACGTGCGGCCGCCGACACCAGAGGGTCACTGTGTTACGGCTTGATAATCAGACATTGGGTGGGTCTCTTTCGCCTCACATTGGAAATCTAAGCTTTCTCAGGGTACTAGTGTTGCGTAACATTAGCTTGAGTCATTCAATCCCCCCTGAACTTGGCCGCTTGCGAAGACTGCAGAAAATGTCGCTAGCCAATAACACGATTAAAGGTGAAATCCCTGCAAATATTATGGGTTGTTCTAACCTTGTTGTCCTTGAACTTTCTGGCAACAGGCTGACGGGAGAAATTCCTCCGGAGCTCGGTTCACTGACTCTTTTGAAGGGGCTGTATGTTGGAGAGAACAATCTAACAGGAGGAGTGCCTATTACCTTTGGGAATCTATCTTCTCTTACAACTCTTTATGCAAATGGTAATCTCGTTAGTGGAAATATACCAGATGCACTGTGTCAGTTAAAAAAGTTAGAATATCTTTCGCTGGCAGGGAACAATTTGGCTGGTACCATACCTTCTTGTATCTTGAATATATCTTCTCTCATATTTATTAATGTGATGCAGAACCAAATTCAAGGAAGCCTTCCCTCAGAGTTAGGAAATACTCTTCCGAATCTCGAATTCCTTGCACTTGATGACAACTTGTTAACTGGATCCATTCCTATTTCACTATCTAATGCCACCAAACTACATATCTTTGGTGCTTCATCCAATAAGTTGACTGGAAAACTTCCACCTCTTGAAAAGTTAAATGTTCTTGAGGACTTGGGATTACATTCTAATCACCTAGGAACAGGGGAAGCAGACGACTTGAGCTTTCTCGACTCTTTGATAAATGCCACCTTTTTGCACTCCCTAGATCTCAGCGAGAACAATTTTGGAGGGAGGTTTCCTGAATCCATCGGCAATTTCTCCACTGATTTGTATATGCTAAGCTTTTTTAGCAACAAAATAATAGGAAACATCCCAACTGGGATAGGGAATCTTGTCAATCTCAATGTTCTTGATGTGTCCATTAACCATATAAGTGGCAACATTCTTGCTGATATCGGGATGCTTCAAAAGCTGCAGCTTTTGAGGCTCGACGATAATAAACTCCAAGGCAAGATCCCATCATCTTTTTCAAATTTGACTTCGTTATTTTATCTCAATGTGGCTGCAAATAATCTTTGTGGTAGCATCCCTTCACAATTAGGGAAATACCAATTTTTGCAGTTTCTAATTCTTGATCATAACTGTCTTAATGGTATCGTACCCAAAGAAGTTAGCAATGTCTCATCATTGTTGTTTCTAAACCTAGCGTATAACAATTTGAGTGGTTCCCTTCCATTGGAAATTGGACTTCTACAAAATCTAGAAGTACTGGATGTTTCTGAGAACATGTTGGTTGGCAATATTCCAACTTCTTTGGGTAGTTGTGTAATGTTGACATCACTATACATGGAGGTGAACAAATTGTGGGGCGTCCTTCCTTCAACTTTAGGTAATTTGAGAGGTATAGAGGAGTTAGATCTTTCTCACAACAATCTCTCAGGAAAAATCCCTGACTACTTAGATGGCTTTGTCTTTTTAAAGAAACTAAACCTATCATTCAATGATTTTGAGGGCGCAGTACCAAAAAGAGGTGTATTTAAGAATCAAACTGCCATTTCTATTGAAGGAAACAACAAGCTTTGTGGGGGCATACATGAATTGCAACTGCGCAGTTGCAACTCCACGAGGTCCAGAAACAAAGGATTTACTCTTACCATGAAATTAATTATTTCAATAGCTTCGGCTGGGTTTCTAGGACTGCTTATGTTGTTATGTTTCCTTTATTTGTGTCGGTTTAGAAAGACAACAAATGTACCATCCTTCAAATTCTTAGGAAACTCATTTCTGCAAGTGTCCTACCAAAGTCTACTTAAAGCTACCGATGGCTTTTCTCCTGCCAATTTGATTGGTGTGGGTAGTTTTGGTTCAGTATTTAAAGGGGTCCTTGACGAAGGTGGAAAAGTCGTTGCAGTGAAGGTACTCAACCTTCAATTCTGTGGTGCTTCTAAGAGTTTCATAGCCGAGTGTAAAGCTCTGAAAGGCATTAAACATCGCAATCTTGTAAAGATTGTCACAGCATGTTCTGGTGTTGACTACCAAGGTAATGATTTCAAAGCTTTGGTTTATGAGTTCATGGTGAATGGGGCTCTAGAAGAGTGGTTACATCCAAATGACAACGATGATGATGCACACGAGGAGTCAAGGAGATTAAACTTCGTACAGAGGTTAAATATTGCAATTGACGTCGCTTCTGCGCTTGGTTATCTTCATTGTTATTGCTCAGAACCAATAGTGCACTGTGATTTGAAACCGGTCAACGTTCTTTTGGACAAAGAAATGATTGCCCATGTTGGTGATTTTGGATTAGCAAGGTTCCTACCAGAAGCTACTTCTAGTTCATCTGCAAATAAATCAAGTTCCATTGGCATAAGAGGGTCTACTGGGTATACTGCTCCAGGTAATGTACCTCATAATCTCTTTAAATTTTCATTTTAACCATCACCTAAGACATTGTTTAGAGTTGATTCAAGTATCCGTCATAATTGCTACTTCAATCACTTAAATAAAGCTGATGGTTCTTTGTTTTCGTCCACCCATCATCATCTAGCTTTCAAAAACGTTATACCAATGCTAGATGTGAAGTGTCCAGTTTATTACGAAAAACAACAAAGACGTTTGTTGTCTAGGATATTGAATAGGCAAGTAAGCATAAAAAGTAACCAACTAAAATGATTTGTGCTTGTAACTTGATCAGTTTCTTGGTTAAATGTACCCTCACTTTTAAGTATTCCATAGAAACTGTCATTTATTCTTTTATGAAACTTATTATAGTCCCTTTTGAGTTTGAATTTTCTTTTTGCCAAGAGGGGCTGATGTATGATAACTACAAACCTCAGTAGCGAGACTAAAAGTATAGCATGTTGTAGTGTGTGACATTGGACTTTGACTCTAGTAATAGGAATTACAGAGAATAGAAGCTAATCCTTATTTTTCCAATGCCCATACAATCAAGTTATGCAGCTAACTCATTTCGCAGGACACGGATTTCTTTGAGGGGTCTAAGCAAAAACCAATTGGCAATAGGTGGAGAAGCCTCTAAATGACATTAACCAAGCTTATGTGGCTTAGGCGAGTGATCTGAGATAAAGTCTAATACTCCTCCTCACATGCATCCCTGGTAGCATGGGGGAGCACATGGAGGTATGGACTGAGGTGGGGAATTGACTTGGGCAGAAACTTGACCACATAAGGTGAGGTCACCTTAGATCTAGCGTTGATACCATATTAGATACCGGAGGGTTTCAACCTAAAACCAATTGGCTATAGGAGGAGTACGTAGCCACTAGATTATATTTCTACATTATGTTCACAAGAATTCATTAAGTTGGTTTCTAATTACCCTTTCTAGCTATATAACCACAAGAAGCAAATATCATTATTACACAGATTAGAGACCTAATTGTAAATTGTTCTTCACATTACAATGCCATAATTGATATAGTCTCATTCATGTAATAAAGAGTATGGCACGGGAAATGAGGTGTCAAGATCTGGTGATGTGTATAGCTATGGCATCCTTTTGTTGGAGATGTTAACTGGGAAAAGACCTATTGATAGCATGTTTACCGATAGTTTGACTCTCCACAACTTTGCTAAGATGGCTCTACCTGAACCACTGGAGAGCATTTTTGATCCAACATTGCTTCCACAAGGACAAATGGGGGAGGCAACCACAAGTATCTGCAGCGTTGAAAATCAGAGCTCTCTTACCAGTCACAAAATTCACCAGTGCTTGATTTCACTGCTTGAAGTTGGAATTGCATGTTCGGAACAACAATCAACAGATCGACCAGACATGAATGAGGTTGTCACTCGGTTGCATAAGATCAAGAACACTCTTCTTGGAAGTGGAGTACGTGGAGGGAAGATCTAGAATTGCAGTGTGATCATGAGTAGGTATGGCCATGCTTTCTTACTCACTTAAGAACAAACGTGCATTTTGCACTGAAACCTTCAGATTTCTTCACTAGTCAAGCTAATATTAATTGGTTTTCTCTATAGAGGCTTAAATACAGAAGGCCATCCACTACTACTCTACTTGACCTAGGTGGTCACAATTTACGAAATTGGAAAGAAGGTGTGTTATCTATGCTAGCATTAGCTACCCCAGAAGGAGACGATTTCTGTTCAAGACAGCTGAGATTTTCCGTTACGAAAAAAAAAAACGAATGCTTCATCGGTTATTCATTCAATTTTTTCTTCATTTATTCCGTTGCCTTGCATTATGAGTCACTTATTTGATAAAGTAGCAAGAAAAGTAATTTCAAATCTCCTGTAGCTTCTTAACTATTTGTCCTTTTTTTTTTTTAACTCTCTTTTCATTATATTCCATCCAACAATTTTGTGATCTAATTGTTACTTTTTTCTTGCACCAGGTTTCTGAGGTGTAATTGGTGTTGAAGTCTGAAGATACTTCTTGACTCAATAGCTGTGTGATGCTTCATATTGCTTCTCCTTTGTGTTATAGACTTACTGTAGTATACTATACTGTAATTTCCAGTTCTTCTTTAACTTTTTAGTTTTGTCTCAATTTCCAACTTCCCTCATAAATGTACTTGAATAAGGCTATTTGCTAGTTCCTGTCTTAACTCTTATGTTCTGTAGTTTAAGTAGGCTACGGATTCCATGGTTTGCTCATACCACTCGGCCTCTGTTACACAACTCTAAACAGTGTTATGCTAATGTGGTACTGCTTGTAGCCTTCCTGTTAGGTGGTTTTTGGAACAGAGGGAAAGTAAACTAAGCAAGCTGTGATACATTGAATGGTATGTCGAAACAAATTATACACTACTCTTATACTTTGGGTCCAGAAATTTTATTCTGTCAAGATCAAGAAATGCAGTCAGAATCTGGAATGCTCATCTGTTTCAAATTGGAATTTCGAAAACAGGTAGCTGTTTTCTAAGGTACTAGAAAATGTGACTTTCAGGCTCTTCAACTTCGCGCCGCCGTCTTTTTCTAACTTCACACCGATGTCTTTTGCTTTGGCTATGTGTCATAGATACCATCCTATACGTGCATGCATAGCGCTAATACCTCCTATGTAGTATATTAGGACTTCAAAAAAAAAAAAAAAAAAATGGTAGTATAAGGAGGTTATGACTCGCAGATATGAAATGTCATATATCGTTAGGGAGGAATCTAAGAATAACGGGCCAATGCTTGCTCTAATTGATTGCAAATAGTCTATATCTGTCTCATCAAACAGAAATAAATTTATCCTGAAATAAAGTTCAAGCTGCTCTGGAAGTTGGAAAGCTGTGTGGGCTTTATTATGGTGTGAATGGATGAGGAAGCTGTTAGCAGCATTGTGGCCCATATCCTCCTTTTGGATCTATTGAGCTCCATGCCTAAAACGGAAGGAAGGGACAATGAATTTGGTTTTTGGCAAGGGTCACAATTTATGCCTGATTTTTCGTCTGTAGGTGTTTTCTTTTTGTTTGTTGTTTGAGTTGGCTTCTGCGAGCTTAGTGTGTTTTTCTTGTGCTTTTTGTTTCCTGGGGATTTGGCATTTAGAGTGCTTTTTCTCAGTTTCGTCTACTCGTTCTTTGCTAGTTCTCTTCCTCGTATTGCTTTTCTTGGATCAATGAAAGCTCTCTTTTTCAATCAGAAAATTTATCGCATGGTAAATAGCAGAAACAACGGAGGATGGTTACAAAGTACCTTATAGCATTTCATACACAATATAGGAATTGCACTCCACTCCATACTGCTTGCTCGTTATATGATTAATTATCTAAAAGTGTCAGAAAAAGATCCCATTCAGAGAAATGGAACCATGTAACAGATCTACGTAAAGTTGCAAAAGCACCCAAAATATTTAAGTTAGCAGGATTTAGTTTCCCCAACAGCATTGCAATGAAATCTGTATGCTGAACATAGACAGAATTTCAGAGATCGAATGCACCTTTACGTCATTATCAATAAAGAGCAGGTGTTGATAGGAAGGAGCAATGACACTATACAGTAGACATACAGCATTGCATCTCCAGGCGTGAGTCATGGCACAACAAAGGATAGATGAGCAATTCTTATCGCGTCAAATCTTGTGCTTTTATACAAACTTGGAGCTCAACCCAACTCTTTGTCTGCCTCCAAATGTGGCAGTGAGTGTCCAACGGTGGTCAAGTTGCACATTTGAAAGTTCACATTTGTTTCATACCTTATCATATTTTGGTACACTTTCCATTTCAATCAGTAGACCAGAGGCAGATCTCAAACAAGTAATAGTCACACATGCCCCTTCTCAAGTTTTATGGATTTTGGATTTTAGATGCACCTATAATAATAAAACATAGCTTTTTTCTTTTGCCCTCCTGATTTAATTTTCTAGCTCCACCATTGCTGCTAGTATAGTCCAGGCCTACTCTAGTTTCTTTCTTGTTCTCCTCAAGAAACAATATTCCGTTCTGTTTCCACCAAAACGGACGGAACATTTCTATTTGCTTGGTTATCCACCACGAACCATTAGTGGAATCTTGATATACCATGTCTCCACGGACGTGGACCAAAACGGCACCGAAACTGAAACAAGCAGAAAGAATAAATAATACCCCTACTATTTTACCTCTGTTCACTATTTTATAAAACTAATGCCGCATTCAATTGAGCAAAAAAAAAGAAAGAAAGAGTTAGTTGAACCAAGTCCTAAACTTCTAAAGATGGATCAGAAGCAGGTAATTTTTGGTGGTCCGGCCGCTACGATCTGTAGAGACAACTTGATTCCCCACCACTCGAGTCATCAATCAGATAGCGCAATTGATATACTGAGGCTGGAGGTAGATCATAATGGTCTGGGTTTTAATCCTAGTGGGGATGGTAGCCGAAATGGTGGAAGTGCCACCAGCCCGGACTTGGACTCCAGGTTGTTTTACCCCTGAGATGGGGCAAACAGCTGGCGGAGGACTTAGTTTGTGTGGAAGAACCGCAAAGGTGCAGACTTCACGAGTGGGCCACTTTTAAAAAGATTGTTTGGATTGTAGGCTAGTTAATTTCCGAGTGGGTTTGGTATGCCAGACTGGAAGAAGCTGGACATCAAACATACTATGAGATTATGGAGATGGGTTTTATTGGTTTCATAATTTGGGCGCACTATCTTGCCTGGTGGGGCCAAGTACAGAGCCACTGGACGTGGTTTCATCGTACGACATGACAAATTCGCAGAAAAGGATGTACTCAAGGAGCCATTTTGCAAAAGCTCCGGAAATTTTGACACTGCTTATTGTTTATAGAACTTATGGCGCCAATGCTGATCCTACTAGTTATATGCTTCTCAGTGCCTCAATCAGTCAATCTGGTTTCTAGTGGTTTCCTGGTTGTTTACTCCCTCCCTTTTTTAATCCTTCTGAATTTGAGTGGCAGAAGATTGTGGAAGACTTGGAGGATTGGATTGGTGTGCCGGCAAATAAGAGCTGGGAGTCATGGTGGAAGGAGGAACAAGAACACCTGCAGCACACGGGACTATTGGGCGGTTGTGGGAAATTGTACACAAGCCTTTTGATAAGTGCATGAGCTCCTGTCCCCTTGACATATATGTTTCATTTAGCCTTTTGGGTCCCAGCTGTTAGAAAATTGAATAGACAGTTTTTATTGAAATATGTAATTGATGTATATAGAACATAACCCTAGCATGTCTTTGCAATATTTATTTTTTTGCTTTCGGTTTTTCCAGCAGTGTTGGGGAAATTATTCTATCCAGATTCTAGGTGCAGAGAGGGGCTGAGGAGTGGGATTCTGAGGTTGTTTGGGGTATTGATTTTTGTAGGGGTAAAACTTTTGGTTCCATGCTAAATTCAGGCTGGCTTTGGCTCCAGAAGTTTATTACAATATGGATTGAAAGACATTCCAGAATTTTTGGAGGAATTCCTAAGAGTTCTATGGAGGTTTTGCCTTGCATTGGTGAACATATTAGGCTGAGAGTTTGTACTTGGCAAAAATTTCCTATTAATACTCATGAGAACCAAAGACTGTGTAGTCTATGGCACACATCAAGTAGAATTTTGGGGACTGATGTTTAGTAAAGTTTAAAGTGGTTGAGGTCGCTTGAAGTATTCCCTTTTCCTTTGTACAGCAGTCTGTGTTGTGGGTGTATTACCCCCCTTTTGTTTATAAAGGCTACAAGACTTCGTAAAAGGCTACAAGACTTCGTAAAAGGCTACAACACTAGCATTTCTTTATAAAGGCTACGAGACTTCGTGACTAAACTTAGACAAAGTAGGAAAATAAGCATAACAAGGAAGCCTAGATTAACTCGAAAATGTGAATAATTTACCTAAACTAAACAGGAAACACACCAATGAATCTAGAAAATATGGTTACATAATAATTTCTAATATTACGATAACATCCCCCTCAAAGTCAAGTAGGTCTACCAACTTGAGTTTGAAAAAGAATTCAGAAGCCAGAAATCGAGAGAGAGAACCAGGAGAAACCACCAGGAGAGAGAACCAGTAGAAAGTAAGAGCCAGGAGCGATGAGCGTAAAACCAAGAGAAACTAGGAGCCAGGACAAATCTAGCGTGAAAGCCGAAAAGAGTGACTACTTACATGATGTGAGTGCCCGGCGGGCTTGGCCGCCCGCCGAATAGCGAGTTTTCCGCAGGGCCTAGATCTTATAGTTCTAATACCATGTTAGAAAATTGAATAGACAGCTTTCATTTATGTGTAACTAATGTATACAAAATATAATCCTAGCATGCCTTTATAAAAGTTACAAGACTTCGTTACTAGATAACAAGGCCTAGATTAACTGGGAAACGTGAATATGGTAAATCGAGAAAATATGGTAACATAATAATTCTTAATATTATGCTAGATTTTCGCAAACCTAGGGTCTGTTTGGTGTAGTTTTGTGTTTTTGGTGTTTCCAAAAAGTACCAATTGTTTGGAAATAGTTTTCGAGACCCGTTTGGAAGAGAATTTTTCTTATAACAACCCATTCTCCTTTAGGAAAACACCGAAGTTATTTGTTTTTCAGATTCTTGAAAACCATTTCTGCTCCAGAATAAATAACATGAAGTCATAGGATTTGTTTCTCATAACAATTGCTGATAAGTGTTATAACAATTGCTGATAAGTGTTATACAAGGTGGTTCTGAAAATGGTAACCAACTAATACTACCAAACACCGTCCTAAGGTTCTACCATAACAATGCTACTCCCTCCGTCCCTTTTTAATTGTGTTACTTCGTAAATCTAATATATTAAACAAAAATCATCATTACATCTGTCGCATAAACTTTTACCTTCACTTTACATCTCTTGTATCAACTTTTATCTCCACTTTCCAAAATTATCCACCACTTTTACCCATTAACTTCTCAAAATGGCAAAATAATAATTGTACAAACTTTTATCCATTAACTTTTCAAAACACACATTTATTAAGCGGCAGCCTAGAATGTAATATTCTTTTTTATTTTGGGACAGAGGGAGTGTATGTTATGTATCTTATGTGCTTGTGTATTAAAGGTCCATACAGTGCAAATAATTGCTACCCAATATGCCATTTCCTATGATAACAGACTCATATATAGGGATCGGGTACATGTATGTGTATAACAGTATAAGTGTCCACTTCATTCAAAATCCATCTCAAGGATTTGGAGATACGCCAAAACATTCAAATTTTTAGTTTCTATTTTTCTCATATAAATAGTTTGTACAAAGTGCCTAAGGTTTCATGTATAGTATAGGAGTTCAACACATAGTTCAAGGTAAATTTGAATCACAAAAACTTGCTATGCGTATATCCAATTAAATGTGTCAGACACGGATTGCCTTATCCGGGTGTCGAGTGGCAGACACGGATATTTTATCCATTTAATGAGGATCCATGTAACATATATAGGCTACTTCAATGACAAGTCTATGGTTTGTAGTGGAATCCAAGGGGTGAGAGAAAAGTTTTAGAGAGAGAGAGAGAGAGAGTAGAGGGAGGGCGTGCGGCTAGGGTTTTCCCCTAGCGGCCGCCGCACCTCCCCCTCCCCCACTGCCCCCTTCCACCTTCTTCTGCTTGCTCTCCTCCTCTCTTCTCTTTTATTGCTTCCCCCACTTGGTTTTTGGCAACTCCCCATGTCAATCAACATTCTCTCCTCTTCCTATGGGCGACCAAAACCCGATTTTTGAGTAAAGGGAGGAGCCGGATCTGGGGATTCCAGATCTGGACTTTCGAAATCGGTGACAACGGCGTGACAACTCCGACGATGGCTCCGGTGATTTTTTTCCTGTATTTTCTACTTTCTTTTTTGCTTTTCTTTTTTTGTTTTTTCGTTTTTATAGATTTTAATAGGGTTTTGATTTAATGAATTCTTCTTTCTTGCAAAAAGAAAAAAGAAAAAGAAAAAAAGGTCTATGGTCTGTCTTGGTTGGTCATTAATTGTTGCCATAATGATCATCTTGAAGATTTTTTTTTTGTCCTAATCTATTACATGGAGGGAGGGGGGAATGAAACTCGATTCCGGGATGCAGTGTGGGGCATCCAAAAGCTCTACCGCATGTGCTAGCCACCCCTTGCAGTCCATCTTGCAGTCCATCTTGAAGGTTGGTAATCCATTCCTTAGAACTGCCAGCTCATTCTTTAATTTTTACCTCCTCTTTTCTGGCTCCAAAAAGAGCTTGTGATTTCTTCAGAGTGTATTTGGATAAGCTATTTGGGAAAATTAAAACAAAGGACATGTGAAATTTGAAGGATCCAACCCTTTTGAGCAGTTAGATTCCTTTTAACTTGGTTTAGGTCCTCCAAATTCCCCATTACCTTAGCTTTTCCTTTTGCGAATACTTAATTCGAATACAACCAAAGTGATAGAGAAGCTTGGCCCCCATAGTAGGGAGGCCTCTCCACCCACTGCCAATTGGTTTTTGGTTGGATGTCTCCAAAATTGTTAAGAGTTTAATTTGTTGTAATACCTTGCTGGTCAAATAATGTGTCTTTGAACTGCAGATTGTATCCATGGGCGGGAAGAAGTTTAGCGCAGATTTCCAGCTGGTGTTCAGGCTTCCAAAACTGTTCCTGTTTATTGGATCCGCGTCACTCGTCCTTATGTTCATTTTCCTCGATCATCTTTGCCAGCCTATTGGCTTTCTTGCCAACAGGATGGGCTCTTCTGCAGGTATAATTCTCTCTCTATCTCTCACTGTATACCGTAGGAGACATCTTTGAAATGAAGGCATTCTGAGCTATTCACATCATTGTGACAAACAAAAGGGTTGCCATGCTTAGGTATACATTTCTTTGAAGTTTGTTTTTCGTTGCCATGCTTAGGTATACATTTCTTTGAAGTTTGTTTTTCGTCCCTCCTGATTTAATTTTCTTGCTCCTCCATTGCTGCTAGTGTAGTCCCGGCCTACTCTAGTTTCTTTTTTGTCGTCCCCAAGAAACAAAATTTCGCTCTGTTTCCACCAAAACGGACAGAACATTTCTATTTGCTTGGTTATCCGCCACGAACCATTAGTAGAATCCCGATATGCCAATGTCTCCTCAGACATGCACCAGAAGGCACCGAAACTGAAACAAGCAGAAAGATTGAGATGTTTCAACACCTACTAGAAGTATTCAATAATGACATACTCATGCATTCCCAAATTCTTTTTGACATTTGATTACGTTCTTGCTTTGTTTATGAAATGTTTCCAAAACCTTTTGTTTTCCTAGCAGCCAAAATAACATACCGAAATGTAAGTTGAGCCTTGGTCCTCTGATAATAATTTAGCTTAGCATTAATCATAACATCTGACTACGTTTTGTTTCATAAAAGAAAATATGCTACCATTCCGCGTTTAGTCCATGGTGAGGAATTGGTGGATGCAGATAGCACAAGCGTGAAAGCATGCAGGCCATTGGTAAAGGGATTGGGAATGTGGGGGTCTATCAAAGCTCTATCGAGAGGATACAACTACCTGATGGTGGTGGTCATTTTTGCTCCCGTGGCTTTCCTGGCTTGGTTCCCATTTGTCACCGATTTCCAGACGAGGCTGCCATTCAACCCAGCTTTCAGCCGTGGGCTTCAGATTCAGCGTATTGAAGCCACAAGTGCTATGCTAAAGGAACGGATACTGTAACACATGGAAAGGATGCAGAGTCAAATCAATAATGGACACAGTGACTACGATGAACATAGCTGTGTTTCATTATTTGTTTCTAAGTGCAGTATATGGACCATTTGAAGATATATTCCAAAACAAATATGCTGAAATCATCCAGTCACAAGTACATAATCAAAACAAACTCATGGGGTATCTTGCATAAGAAAGATGAACATAGCCATAACTGGACGCGGGTCCTAGGTGTGACCACAAACTGAAGATAGTATTGCGTCATGATCGCGCCGGACAAAAGCCTGTCTAATACCCAGATTGATCAACTTAACAAAATAAACAGTTCGGATTAGATAACTGAGCTGACTTGGGCCCCACCGTAATTCACACCATACGGTGGTCTGCCCAGACACAGCACCTAAACCCAAAGCCAAGGTGGAAAGAAACAAACACTTTTTGAAGCTATTTGCCCGCTCCATACCCCCATTAAGCAACTGGTTATCAAGTGCCCTCCACCCTCTCTCTGCAAGAGGCAGCATCATGGTCAGTGACAGCTCAGATTCTACATGGAACAGGAAATGAACTAGTATCCTCATTGAAGTTTCCTATCCAGTATCACCAATTGCGGAATAGTCACTGCCTGTCCATTTTTTCGTTGTTTGCGGCGTCACTACTGGGAGAATTACTGCTTAAATATGTAATTCGGTTAGTATTTTCTTGGTTGTTTCGCAGTGAAACACCACCAGCTTTACTACCCATTCCACTGAACTGTGGTAAAGCCATTACTTCTTGTATGATTCTCCCAACAGAGCTCATGGATTCATTAGGGTTGGCATTTGACTGACTGAACTGCTGCAACTGTAGATTTGGTGTTGAATTTTCGTCAACAGCATGTAGTGGTGGCGGTGGTGGCGATGCCTCCGGTAAGGAACCCTGAGAAACTTGAGGGGGAACGCTAGCAGATGATGGTATTGGAGTTGATAAGGGAGCAGGAGGATATAGCAGAGATGTTGTTCGTCGAGTTGATGGCCTCCTCGAATTCGTACAATTCTGTGCAGGAAGCGCTAAAATGGTGGTGGCAGAATTCTGTGCAGGAAGCGCTAAAATGGTGGTGGCAGATGTCGAGGTCAACGTAGCACGATGGGAGTCATTCACGGTCGAAACATAATTGGAAGTAGAAAACTGGACAGAAGTATGATCACCCATTGAGTTGTGTCCTGAAATTAACTGTCGCTGGGAATTTGATGGTG